>QANZ01017560.1:0-35521 GCA_003254925.1 Chamaecrista fasciculata
TTTTTGCTTCCGCTGCCCTTGGCGCCTAGGATTCCCAACAAGATAAGGTTCCTAAAAGTTAGGAAATTATTGAATTATAAAATTCCCTAATATTGGCATGAGGGTGGCGCCTCTTTTAGCATTTTAAGTTAATAAAATTGTTTTATTAATTTAAGTCATGAATTTGAATTCAAAAGATTTGATGGAGATATCAAAAGATTTGAAATCAAAAGATTTGATGAGATCTCAAATCAGGATCTTTGGAGAATCATGACTTCCTAAGAGTTAGGAAGGTTTTCGATTTATAAAATTCCAAAGATAATTAGGGAGCATATGGCGCCATCTTAGAATCCGTTTGCTTCCACCCACCACAGTAGCTCTGCCTCTAAGTTTCCAGGATGCATCCACCAAAGCTTGCAACCGACGGGTAGAGAACTTCCTAGAATCGACAAAGGAACCCACTAGGCAATGGTTCCAATATCTTCTATAATCTTGGGCTCTTTCAGCATTGATACGAAAAATAGGCCCGCGAGCAAAGCGACGTCTAGGAGGTGATCTAGGATGGATAGCATTTTCCATATCCTGAACTTCGTCAAGCTCAACCTCCGTATCAGATTCACTGGAATCCGTCCAGTTGATTTCACGTGGGTTGGCCATATTTTCAGGTATTTTACGAGGGTGAGGGCAGAGATGAAGATTAGAAGAGAAGGATGAAGGTTTATGTATGGGATACGACGCCATGAAGATTTATAGAGGATAAGCGCAATAAAGAGCTAGAGATATCCAAAGGTCTCTACTACTAGGCAATCACTAAGGGTGTGTTTGGATTGGGGAGATTGAGGGAGAAGGGGAGGGGAGGGGGGAGATTAGAGAACTCTCCCCCTTGTTTGGGGAGAGAGATAATGAAGGAGGAGAGGAGGGAGGGTGAGGGAGGATGATGGAGGATTTTAATTGTAGTGTAAATTTGAAATACCCCAATTTGGGGTATTTTAGAGGATTTTAGAATTCTCCCCTTTTTTTTTTGTAACAATTTTTAATTTAAATAGTCATTATGGTCTTCAAACTATGAGGTTAGTTTAATTTTGGTCATCTAGTTATTTTTTGTTCTGCTTTGGTCCTCAAATTATGGGATTATTTTGGTCCTCAAACTAATCTTTGTTTCTTTTGCATCTCAAACTATTTTTGGTTTTATTTTGGTCCTCAAACTATTTTTTATTTTATTTTGGTCCTCAAACTATTTTTAATTCCATTATGGTCCTCAAACTATTGTTTTGTTTTGGACCCGCCTCGAAAAAATTTGGCTTAGGCCGTCCCGATTGGAAAAATTTGTCTCAGGCGGACACGGTTGGGAAAAATTCGGCTCGGGCCGGCCCGGTCGGGAAAATCGGTCCGGGCCGACCCGTTCGAAAAATTTCGGCTCGACCCGGCCCTGTCGAAAAAATTTGACTCGGGCCGTCCCTGTTGGAAAAATTTTTCTCAAGCAGGCCTGGTTGGAAAAATTTTGTCTAGGGCCGGCCCTGTCGGGAAAAATCAGCCCAGGCCGACTCGGTCGAAAAAATTTAGCTCGGGCCGGCCCGGTCGGAAAAATTTGGCTCAGGCCAGCCCGATTGGAAAAATACGATTCAGACCGGCCCGGTCAAAAAAATTCGACTCGGGCTGGCCCGGTCGAAAAAATTTGGCTCGGGCCGACTCGTTCGGAAAAATTCTGCTCGGGCCGGCCCTGTCGAAAAATTCAGCTTAGGCTGGCCAGGTCGAAAAAATATGGCTTGTGCCGGCCGGATCGAAAAATTTCGGCTCGGGCCGGTCGGGTCAAAAAAATTCGGCTCGAACTGGTCTGGTCGAAAAAATTGGGCTCGGGTCGGCTCGGTCAAAAAAATTCGGCTCGGGCTGTCGCGGTCGGAAAAATTAGTCTCGAGTCGGCCGGGTTGAAAAAATTCGACTCGGCTCGGCCCGGTCGTAAAAATTAGGCTCGGGCCGGCTCGGTCAGAAAAATTCAGCTCGGCTCGGCTAGGTTGAAAAAATATCGCTCGACCCAGCCAGTCGCAAAATTTCGGCTTTGTCTGGCCCATTGGAAAAAATCGAGTCGGCCCGGTCACAAAAATTAGGCTCAGTTAGAAAAAATTAACATATTTTTATTGATTTATTTATGTTAATTAAATAATTAATCTAATATTACTTAATCTTTATATTTAAAAAAAATCAGATTTTTTTTATTTTCTAAACAATGTTAAAAGGGAGTAAAATAGTAAATTGATACTAATGTCATAACTTAATCATTCAATATCTTTTACTTTATTTTTTTTTATAATCCAAACAAGGGGAGAGATTGAAAGGATTAATCCCCCATTCCTTCCCCTTCCCTCCCCCTCCAATCTCCTCTCTCCCATCCTCCTCCTTGTATCGAAACAAACCCTAAGGGTATGTTTGGATGGGGTGTCAATGGAGGAATGGAGAGGAGAGGAAGGGACAAAAGATAAAAAAATTATGTTTTGAAGTTTTTTTAGGGGAGAGTGGAGTGGATAAGGAGGGACACTTGGCACCCCAAAATTCAATTTTTGTTGGTACCCCAAATTGGGGTGCCTAGAAAGGAGTGGAGAGTTTTATATTTTTTTAATGACAATTATATTCTTATACTAACAAAAAATAACATGTGTCCACTCCATTCCATTCCATTACTAATAACTTCCAAACAAGATTAACAAGTGTTCATTCATTTCCTCATTAAAAACTCCCAAATAACATATCTACTTAGTTTATTAATATCCTCTCATTTCCACTCTATTAGTATCCATTAATGTCCTCCCCTCTCCATCCTCACTAAAACTCCCAAACATAGCCTAAAGCTATAGGAGACTAGAAAAACGTAAACCAGCCAAAACGGGAGACTAGAACACGAAAGGGCATCAAAGGACTAGGTAGAAAGAGAAATAGGCTATAAGAAGTACTAAGAAATGATAACCAAATACTCAGAGAGAAAAAACTGCAGAGGAGATCGCATGCCGAAAAGAAAACTAAAATTAACTAGCCAATCAGGGCGCGAAACAGTTATCGGGAGAGCCAAAACACAAAACCGAAACTTAATAAAGATATGGAAAAAAACATAACTTATCTGACATTAAATGCTGAGTGATGATTAGCAAAACTGCGGTCTTAATTGTTCCACCCTGAATAAACCACATCCAGATAGAACAAAGGGAATAAACTTTGTTGAATAATACTCCAAAAGATCACTATGTTGGTACTAATTCACACTGATAAACGTTGAGACTTAGAAGGAGAAATCAAACAAACCCTTGATTAATGGGTTGTTGGGGAGGAACTCAGACGCTCTTCGCGACGAGTTTTTAACTTTTCGGCATGTATTGATTAACCCTTGAGGTGATTCTGATTATGAGCCATGTTTGTCACCTTCTTGCTTTTCATAACATCCTTAATCATATTATAGACTAGGGGCTTTGCGTGTCCTAACGGGCACGCAAATATGTATGTAAAATAAATAAGGGACTAAATTGTTAACTTAGTAAAGAAAGAGAGACCAAATAGTAAATTTTCTCTTATTTTTAATTTCATAGACTATATAATTTTAAACATGGAGAACCAGAAAGGGATGGAGCCATATTAATAACATAAAACTTGAGTGATGCGGCCCTATTTAATTCAAGTTTAACAAAAACACCCATACAAAGTTATACAACCAATGTTTCTCTGAACTTTTGAATATTCTTTACTCCCATGAGCATAACTAAACTTTTGTTTGCAGGCAGAGAATATGTCAAGAAAATGGCATTTGGAGAGGGAAGAAGTTCTTAAGCAGAAGCCAATTATAAAGGAGCTGTCCAAAATGTTAGGTGCAAGAACTTCTGATTGACACTTTTTAGATCCCTTATAAAATGTTGAAATAGGAGATGGTGTGTACATAGATAGCTATTAAGCCTGCTTCAGGCTATTTCTGTTGTGGAGTTTGGAGAACAAAGGGAGTGAAAATAAAAAACAGTATGTTGTAGTTTTAGAATTGTTATCACAAGTGGGGCAATGTTGTACTTGAATTTGTTAATTCAATAATTCCTTTGTCCTTATTTTCTTTTTGGGTAAATTGCAATTTGGTACCCTGTGGTTAGGGGCGGTTCCCCTTTGGTACCCTGAAAGAAAAATTTTTGCATTGTGGTACCCCGTGGTTTGCTCCGTTAGCGATTTGGTACCCTGAGGTTTTTTTCTGTTAGGATTTAACGGCAAATGTTAGTTAAAATGTCAAAAATCTCCCAAAAAGTCTTCTCTTATGCGTTTAAGTCCTTTCCCTTTACTAAAAGGGATCAAAACATAAAGAATTAATTATAAAAGGGTCTTTAGAATTCTAATATTATAGATTTTTCTCCTTTTCATAAGATTTCTTTTGAATAGGTCCTGATTTAATTACACTTTAATCCCAAAAGTTTATGATCTTTATCAAAATAGTCCTTAGAACCTCAAAAGACAAATGAGCATCTATGATTTATCAAAAAATCCCTATATTCAACTACAATTTTCATTCAAGTACACTACAAACAAATCAAAACCCCCAAATTTTTTCAAAATCAAGCCCCACAAATCAAAAACCCTCTCAACAACAAAATCAACATCATCAACAACCAATTTCTTCATACCCTAAGGAATCAAAATTCAAAACTAAGGAATTCAATTTCTTCCTCAATTTTTCAAAATTTGGCATAATTGGTCCCTCGAAAGTTTTTTGTCCATTTTTCCGTTGAAAAAAAGAAAAAAATAAACTTTTATTTTGATCCCTCAATTTTCCAACAAATTTCACTGCTAGTCCCTCTTTAATTTCCATCCAATTTTTTCATTAACCTAAAGAAAAAATTGGTTTACATTCTCCAAAAGTTTTATTTTTTGAATTAAGGTCCTTTCTTTTTATAATAGGACTAAAATGTAAGAAAAAATGAATAAATTAAAATTTAAAATAATTTTGACCAAAAACCCACGCAAATTGGCTCTCCTTCTTCGATACCATCCCTTCCACTTCTTCGTCCCTCTCAATTCTCTGACGCCGCCACCGGAATCCGCCACCGACCTTGACTTCATCATCATCGCCGACTTTCTATTTACGCTTCCGCTCTCATCCTCAACCATCGCGCACTCAGAATCCTGTTCTGCTCCTCCCTTCCGATTGCTCTTCGGTGGCTTGAACATCGACAAAAACCACCTCGCCGACCTACTCCTGCTCAGACCGGCGGAATGCTTGGCCGTTGCGCCGCCATGATCAGATTCCCTCTCGGCGGCGTTGTAGCGCGATCTCGACCGGAGAAACAAAATGGCGAGGGACCTGAATCGCTTCAATCCGACGTCGGAGTCGCCGTCGAAGAGGTTATGAACGCCATTGAACTTGATTTGAGGATCTATCCCACGGTAGTGAGGGAAGAAGGAGAAGAAGAACGATTCTGTGATTGGAGAAGAAGAACAGTCGATTTGGGTGGGTTCTTTTTATTTATTTTTTTTTGGGAAAATTGTTTCAAATTCGGACCAATTATGCCAAATTTTAAAAATTTAAGGAAGAAATTGAATTCCTTAATTTTGAATTTTGATTCCTTAGGGTACGAAGAAATTGGTTGTTGATGATGTTGATTTTGTTAGAAGGATTTTGATTTGTGGGTCTTGATTTTGGAAAAATTTGGGGGTTTTGATTTGTTTGTAGTGTACTTGAATGAAAATTGTAGTTGAATATAGGGATTAAAGTGTAATTAAATCAGGACCTATTCAAAAGAAATCTTATGAAAAGGAGAAAAATCTATAATATTAGAATTCTAAAGACCCTTTTATAATTAATTATTTATGTTTTGATCCTTTTTAGTAAAGGGAAAGGACTTAAACGCATAAGAGAAGACTTTTTGGGAGATTTTTGACATTTTAACTAACATTTGCCGTTAAATCCTAACAGAAAAAAACCTCAGGGTACCAAATCGCTAACGGAGCAAACCACGGGGTACCACAATGCAAAAATTTTTCTTTCAGGGTACCAAAGGGGAACCGCCCCTAACCACAGGGTACCAAATTGCAATTTACCCTTTCTTTTTTGGTAAAACTCCTTTGGCCTTTGAAACAGAAGAAACATACCTATAAATCGTGAACGTCAAATTTTATATTGATGATGACGTTTGCAAAGCTATTTCTAGCAGAAACTCTGACTTCCCTGCACCCAACATGTTGGTGTATGTGTTACTTTGGGTCTCTAAATTGTAAGAAAAAACAAATCAATCCCTAAATTTTATATCATCATCAACTTTTTAATCAATGAATTGTAGGAAAATATAAATCAATCCTTGAATTTTACACCATCGTCAACCTTTGGGTCCTTGAGAGGTGTAAAATTCAATGTTGGAGGGGTGGTCAGGGACTAAAAGGTTGAATGTAATGTAAAATTCAAAGATTCATTCATATTTTCCTACAATTCAAGGACCAAAAGGTTAAAATTTAGTGACTGATTCTTATTTTTCTATAGTTTAGGGACCAAAAGGTTCACGATAGTATAAAATTCAAAGATTGATCCATATTTTCTTATAATTCAGAGACTAAGAGCCCGTTTGGATAGGCTTTTTTTTATCTAAAAAACACTTTTTTAATTAAAAAAAGACTTTTTATAAACATAAAATTTTGTTTGGGTAAAGTTTTAAAAAAAAGGAGAAATTACAAAAAAAAGTTAAAATATAACTTTTTAAAGAAGTTCAATTTTTTAGCTTCCACTTAAAGCACTTGTAAAAGTTGTTCTTTTATTTTATTTTAGTAATTAAAAGTACTTTTGTCATCTTATATCCAAACAACCTTGATAATTAAAAATACTAGTGCTTTACTCAAAAAATCTTTTAAAAAAAAATTGATAAATAAAATTCTTTTTTCACAAGTTTATCCTAACGAGCTCTAAATTGTTGACTCTAACAATTCAGGATCAAAAAAAGTAAATTTTCTCTCTATATATATATACACGTATAAGGTTCAAATCCAATGGATTGGATTTTGATTTCGTTCACGAGCTTCTTCACATTAGTACTTAGTTGGTGCTTATTATCTTTGTTGTGGTCGTTGTTGCTGACACTGACCCAAATAACTCTGGGAGCTTCGTTCAAAAACTCAGATTTCACAAACTTATTTGTGAATAGTACACTTGTTTCCTTTATCGCAGAAGCGAAATTCGTATCTATCTAAGAAAGAAAAGAAGAAGAAGAGAGAAGAAGAAGCTATGGTTTGGAACAGAGATTCGTTTTAGCAATAGCAGAGTCAAAACGCCAAGAATCACCGTCATAAAGGAGAAGGGAAGAGGATCTTGCATTTTTTCATTTGACGTTTTGATATAATAAAGATTTTTGGCTAAAGTGCACTTTTGGTCCCATAACTTTGACAAAAGTCTTAATTTGGTTCCACAACTTTTTTGTTGCAATTTTGATCCCATAACTTTGGAAAGGTCTCAATTTGATCCCATAACTTTTTTTAATATCTTTAACGGCAGATAATGGATGGAAATCAATTTGGGACCAACGGTGAGATGTTTTCAAAAGTTATGGGACCAAAATTGCAACAAAAAGAGTTATGGGACCCCATTGAAACCCTTGCCAAAGTTATGAGACCAAAATTGACACAAGAAAAGTTATGGGACCAAATTGAGACCTTTACTAAAATTATGGGACCAAAACTACACTTTAGCCAAGATTTTTTCAATGGAGTACTTTTAAGTTATTTTTAGGCCTAAATCTCATTTTGGCCTTCAAATTATCAGATCCGTTTCATCTTGACCCTAAAATTATTTTTTATTTTGTTTTTGTCCTTAAATTTTTACATTTGTTTCATTTAGATCCTCAAAATGTGATTCCATTTAATTTTTACTTTTATTTCTAACATGTACATTTGAAATTAATCATTTTCCCTCATATATGTCATAATATGTTAGTTGACAAAGAGAAAAAAAATTCTTAAAAATTCTTTATTCTTAATAACAAATTAGAGGTAAATAAAATTTGTGGTAGACTTCTTTACTGCAGAGAGAGAGGTAACTATAGCTTGTAGTCAAGACCAGCTCCATATTTCCATGTCTCAAGATGTCTCTTCAACTTGAAACTTGTCTTGGATGGTAATGCATTTAAGAATGGCCTTGCAATACATTCAACACATTGCACATAAGAATACTAGATACTATTTATATATAATTATGATACTTAAAGGGTTGTTCAATAT
Source organism: Chamaecrista fasciculata (assembly GCA_003254925.1). NCBI lineage: Eukaryota > Viridiplantae > Streptophyta > Magnoliopsida > Fabales > Fabaceae > Chamaecrista > Chamaecrista fasciculata. Next base: position 8,194 of record QANZ01017560.1, read on the forward strand.
TAAAAAGGAATAAAATACATTGACCTCCCCTGAATTCAGCATCAGCATTAGATAAAAAGATCTCATTCTATTTTAAAGATAATTATAGACCTCTTTTATGTGAGTAAAAAACATAAGACTACCATTTAGTCCATTTTCAGAAGTGATACTGACAACTGAGGATACTTGATTACATTTCAAGTCAGTCAACTGTGAATTTATTGGATGAATGCCTAAATTACCCGGAATTTATTGTATATAATGGATTTAAGTATTTCTTCGGTATGTTCGAAAAGGGTAGAGAATGAAGCCATACCATGTTTAGAATTTAAGACAACTTGTTAGAATTTCTTTATCAGCTTCTTGATAAACTTCTAATGTCTCAAGTAATGATGATTTTAAAAAGGACTAACTCGTAGTTTGTTTTATAAAACATAATGGGGGGTTTGTGTATAATTGAACAATAAAAAAAAAGTCCGTGCATTTAACATTGAATCTAGGGGAGGTCAAAATATTTCATCAAAAAGTTCAGAAAATGGTACTGAAGAGAGCTTGAAAAGTCGAGTACCTCACAACAGGGCTAGCATAGGTTGAGAGAAAGGTGTAGTAGCCAAGCATAAAAAAATGCATGAACCAGTCAAGAAGTACAGGAATACCAACCTGAAACACAACATCAATTTTAATTGCATGCAAATGGAAGATTTACCTGTTTGGGAGTGCTGTTGCCTAATCACTTCTGTAAATGTAGTTGAGATGTGAAATTATTTAAATAAGTATGTAATAAAGAGGTAGAGAGAATTATATAGAAATTTTAAAATTGTATAATGATAAAAATAGAAGAAAGAAAATGAATTGTTGAAAAAGTGATTGGAATTTGCGTTAGAATTTGTGTTGAACTGCTGATGGAGTTTGAAAATAGTTTTTACTTCCTGAAAATTTTCTACTACTTAAGAAATATACATGTTACAAATATAATTATCGAAATAAATTTATTCAAATAAATTTTTAATAATAAATAATATAAATATTTTAAATAATAAATAAATTTATGCAAATAAATTTTTACTAATAAATATTTATGCTATTCTCTTTACTTGGCACAATTCTTACATACATATTTAAATAGTTTCATATCTCAACACTATTTGCAAATAGAATAAAATGAAATGGAATGGAATGTAAAACATTCCCAAACAGGCCTTCCCTAGTTATGGTTCTTTCACTATATTTTGAGACTTTGGGCAGTGTTGGTTGTTTTCAGGGCATTACACATAATAAAAAGAAAAAAAATTAAGTATGGCCTTTAGGAATTTACTATCAGTACTTCATGAGTAATGGGATCTGGATCCTCTTATGAGAGGAATTAGCATGATAATGTCATGTAAATAGAGAAATAGACATATAGTGTGGGAACCACACACCTTGTGAGGCCACCATTAAAGTGAGGCCACCATATATTTCTCCTCACATGAAACTATTATATTATTATCTCACATGAAATGAACCAAATTCATGATCTCTCATAAAATCTTCTTCCATACGTAATTATTTTATGGAATTTTGAAAGCAAACACTCGAGGAACTTACCAAAGCTTCGTTCTATATGGAAAACCTCTGAAGAGTTTACCTCAATTTACATAAATAATTGTCCTAATGCTGGATGTTTTTTCTTCTAAGGATGAACTTTGTTTTCTCCTTTAGCAAGACAATTTTTTTTCCATAGAAACAATGGGTATCCCCCACCTATCCGTGTAACGGTCTAGGCGAAGACTAATCTCATTTGGGCTTGAACCTAGGTCCCTCAATTTGGGGTGCAGTTCGCTTACCACTGCACCAAACACTTGTTGGTAGCAAGACAATTTCCAATCAGCTAAAAATGAGTGAACACAGCAGAACCAGCTATGCATACTTATATAAGTTATTCAGTATTCACCCATAAATAAAACACAGCTTATTCATCAAAAAAGGTAAATTCAATTTTGAAAATTGTTTAACATGGTCACTGCAAGTTCCACAGTCTTATTGATAAATTTCTGAGATTCTAAAACTTTTGTCACCACTATTTTCTTGCTAACATCGATCAAAATTAGACTGCACAAAGCAAAATCTACATCGTTCATATAAAACTGAGAACCACATCACTGATGACAAATGCTTAGACAAACATAAAATCATGAAAATAAAAAGAGATGAATGTGTAAGGGAATGAAGAATCACAAAGCAGCAGAAAGAGTTAAAGGAAAAAAAAGCATTGTAGTTCACAGAGCCTGTACTAATCAAGAAAAGGAAGAGAAAGTGAATGTCACTTAAATTCATGAATAATTGAATTACCTGTTTGAATATGGATGGGAGTATTTGAGGCCTAGTTAACATGACCATGCCTAAGGTCTTGGAAAGAGGACCAAACTGTACAACATCCTGTAATAAGATCAAGGCTTCAGCTAAAATTCATTACTCTGCTGTAGAAATTGGTTTCCATCATTCATGAAGAACGTAACAAAGAAAGAAAAAAAAAGGAAAAAGTAAAGAACCTGTAGAAATGGTCGTAGTACTGGATCCCCAAGCCTCTGAGTAAAAAACAAAAATTAAGATGAGCTTGAAGCATGAGGAAGATAACACAAAGTTGGATGAGACACTTTAAATCACTGACAGAAAACTTAAGGTAAACCATAATATGCCCAAAACTTATTTCACTGGGTCATTAAAGAGGCAAGCCTACCCGCATAGAGTCAAAATTGGCGTACAGAAGTTCATTTATAAAATCTGGGGGAACATTGGACTGCTGCTTTGCTGACATTGCTCTTTGAAACAACCATGAAGCACTTAAGTTGGGCTGAATTACCCAAAAAAATTGTCAGGTTTCTGATATGTTGAAACAGTTTGGCCAATAACAAGAATGCGAGTGAGTACCATGTATGGGTTCAGCAGAGACAAATTGTGAGAATCAAGATAGTCACCGCTGATTGCTTCATGTATTCCTTCATTATAGCAAATTAAAAAGGTATTTAGATTATTAGACCTATTTAAATTTAGTTATTGAAATTAGTTAGCGCACAAGTTAATGCCTAGAAATTAAATCATTGCATTTTAGTCCTTCCAACACTAGTCAAAAGAAACATGCAATAATTTTGTTAATGGCTAATCTTCAGGAAATAAAATAGACTAACAATCTTTGGACCAGACTACATTGTTCGTTTAATCCTCTCGTTATGCTACTCTATGTACAGTTCATCTCTTCATTGTGAAATAACTTCCAGAGTTGATTTTGTGGATATTAGTATAAAAAGGGTAAATAAAAAGGGACGTCAAGGGTTCCACCTAGAATGAATAAACTGACAGATGCAATGTTTCACTTTTAGACATGATAAACTTGTCAATCATTTTCAACAACACTGACAAATCTGCTTTGAATAGTTCAAGAATATATGATTTAATAGTAATTACTAGAGTAGAAAGTGCATACCAGCTGATAATCTACCAAGGTGCCTGGTCAAGCTACCAAAACCACCAAATGAAACAGGTGATTGTATGCCACTAGCATCACCAAACTGCAGAGAATGAGGGTTCATTGCTTTAATATTATCTTGACTGATGACTAAAGTTGATTGAGAGTTTAGAAGTATAAAATGTAATTTACCTGTAGAATTCTACTAAAAGCAGCTGGTAGTGGGCTGGCAAGTTGCTCCACATTATTAAACAGGATAAGCAACTTTGTTGTATTTTAAGAACAAAAGGTTAATCAAACATATAACTTCTAGAGATAAACATGTGAACAAGTTTTGTTTAGGGAAGTAGAATAAATATGAAAAAGTTGTTAGGGAAGTAGAATAAATATCATTAGTACAAACCCAAGGGGGAATTGAAGAACTTAAAGATATTAGGTAGAGAAAGAGTATGTCACAAGCTAAAAGATAATTTTATATCCACAGTAGAAATTACAAGTTTAAAGCCTAACAACAATTTCCAATTAAAGTAGGATGATCTGGCAGTGACAGGTTGGTCAAAGAAAGATCTAAAAAATTTCCTATAGTTTGACAAAGGTTCCAAAATCAAGGTTCAACCTGATTGGAGTAACTTATTAAATGAATTCTCTATACCTTATCACTTTGAAGTAAACTAATTTTAGAGGCTTATTGGTAAGCAATCAAGCAGATTAAGAAGAGTTTCTAAAATGAAAAAAAAAACAAAATTGTTGATGAGAACATAGTAGCTACAATAACAGAAATCCTCTCAAAAGAATAAAAAATAAATAAATCAATAAAGTCTTTTCAATTCCTTTGGAGATCTATAAGGGACACTCCTCAAAGAAACCATTAGAAGAAACTCTAAAGAGGGTAGATAATCTGTTTCCAAAGAAGTTGGGGGTTAAGAAAATTATTATTAAACAACCTTGTATTACTCTCCATCCAAAGACATCAAAAACTCAAACACAGCATACTACCAAAGAACTTTGCTCCTTACCCCTCCCAAACCCACAAATTTGATAGCTTAAAAACTTCCTAAGATTGCCTGGATCTACATGGTTTTTAACTTTCATTTGAAATCATCGTGAGAAAATGCAGAAAAATGTAGCTTTTGGGGACTGTAATTGCAGCCTGATGGCAACTGTAAATGCAGAAAATGCAGAAAAATCTTTTTTGTTAGTGGAACCTTGCACCATAAAAGGCAGACAGTTGCATTACGTGTTTTGACTGAGTAATATTATAAATAAGCATAGAGCAATTTTAATCTTATGAAACAGTTTGCTGTGTTGTCTAAACGTGTAAACAATATTACAAGAACTTTCAGCAAAAGGAAGAAAAAAAATTACTATCTATGACAAGATTGTTATTTTCAATGCAACCTGTAAATTATTTACTACCTGTTCCGATATGTGGGAAAGATGCCATAAATAACCCTTAGTATCTCCAAACTGTCAAGTGAAACACCCTGTCATGTAAAGATAAGAAGTTTTCATTACTCGGTCAAAGGGTTGTGAAATGAACAAAGAAATATCAAATGGCCCAGTTGAAGAATTTCAAGGCTGTCATAAAATATCTTGAAAGACATAATGTACATAATTTTGTTAATGCAATCTGATTACCATAATAATTCCAGAACCGGGTTCACCAAAACTGAAAATATAACAGACATATTTGAGGGGAGGGGGGCATCATATGCCATCAGCCCATAAATAACTGTAATAGCTCAGTGATGTAGCATATGTTACATAACAGTTTTATAATTACCACAGCCGATGTCAAGCTTCCAGCTTTTTATCATAGAATTGGATGTGCAGATTTAGATGTAATTAAGGAAAAAAAAAATTTCCCCTTGTATCATGTTAGAGACTATAATAGAACCTTTTTATAAATTATCATTTAAACTTCTTGAGTTCAAGTGGTTCTTCACACATCAAATTCATTGCTTTACAGTGACATGTGGGTGATCATAAGATAGATTGCTACAAGTCGACCTAGATATTCAACCAAGAAATTTATTATTGGTGAACTTTGACCAGATCCCTAAACAGTTGGTTTACTTCCATGAATCAATCGGAATTGACTTGGTCATTTTGACCCATCATATTTAAACATTGATAGAACCCAATAGCCCACACATATAAGAGAAGGGGGAAAAGAAGCTTGGAATAGCCCAAATTAGCTGAGAGTGGGGCTGTTGGGTCAGTAAACCATGAGAAAGAGCCCATCATGCAGAAAGGGCTTGAGGATATGAGCTAAGAGGAACTGGGGAAGGCTGATGTGGCATAACAGTTATTATGGCCTTATTGGGGGTTCTAACAACCCCTTACTGAGGGAGATTTTAATAGTCAGACTACCTTAAACTTCGCCATAGTTGTTACATAAATCAAAATATACTAATGCAAACGCCATATGGTTCCTTGGTAATACACTGGCAAATAAAAATTGTAGGCCACATATCATAAAGTTAACCTGATATTCCGGCATTAAGTCCCAATATTCTTCTAGTAACTCCTCGAGTTTCGGGGCCATAGGCTGGGGTTCTACATAAGTGAACATATAAGTAGTACGATCCATGGGGCCTGAACCAGCTGGAAATGCCTGTAAAGTTTTTAGTGATAGCTCAATCTGAAAAGAAAAAAAATATGACGCTTTTAGCATTATAAAAAGTTACCTCCCAAAAAAGATGCGCTTTTGAGTTTCCTACTGTTTTCACTGATGAGCTGCTGTATATGACATCACTGGTTGAGTTACTCTTAAAACCACGTGCACAGGCTCCAACAACGAGACAGACACCATCAGGCTTCCTTCCTCCTCTTATCTGTAAAGTCATTGCAAAGGACACTGGAAAGAAGCTTCAGGCCAAATTTTAAAAGACAGTAGTTGCAAGCACAGAAAATTCATAAATTTAATTTCATCCATTTTCAGTTTTTATTGTTGATTCCATCAAGAATAATGGATATAAGAGAGCCTTATCAATCTATTCTCTCAACAATCTTTATCAATCTATTCTCTCAACAATCTTCTACGATTTAGGTTGCAAACTGATTCAACAAATGTTGAATATATACAACGACATACTCTCCCATGAGACACAAGTGCATGCCTACATTTGTAGAATTGCATTTTGATGGTGATGTGCATGTCCAAGCAAACACTGTTCTACTATAAGCATGACAAAGCATACAAAGAAGACCGTTCTGATGTATCTCTTATTCATATACAATGTGAGCACTGAGCACATTTACATAGTTATCAAAAGAAGCAACCTAAATGGAAATATATGCCTGTGTTCCATGAAGGAATGTGAAAACACTCTTACTCTTATTTATACACAATGTGAGCACTGAGCACATTCAAATAGTTATCAAAAGAAGCAACCTAAATGGAAATATTTGCCCGTGTCCCATGAAGGAAGGTGAAAACACTCTTACGATAACATGATGGAATTAATAGAGTATTTATTTAAACTATTCTATCGGTTTGGCATATACTCTAAACTTAAAAATCATGCATCAATTAAAAACTATAGTCCTGACCTGTTTTACTATAGGGGAAAAGTTCCCCATTGCATCAATTATGAGACGAGATGACAAGATTTTGTCCCCAGCAAGATTTAGGACCTGAAAAGAAAATTATACTAGTATTCATTCCACATCACAGGGATAGATCATTCACTTCTCCAAATTCAACTTATATTTAAATATATTCTTATTAACTGACTTAGACTCCCCTCTGTCAATCATGTTCTATCCATTATATGAACTATAATTTAATGTTCCAATCCGATGCTTAGCATAACTTCTACACAATTCAGTGGCTCAATTTTGGAATTCTCATCTAACAACTTGAGTCCTTGTTCCATGTTAATCTCCCAAGTATTCTTTTTTAACAACTGAATGTAACTCTTTGCTACTAGTTTATGAATTCCATTACAACTAAAGTTTGTGTAAAAACATCTTCATTGGCTGGATAGTCCACCTCATCAGTTGTCTAATGGGGAAATTTATCAATGGAAATATTATATAACATTGAAAATTTAAAACAGCATAAGAATAGGTAGACAAAGAAGTTAAAGTAAACTCACTGCAGCGTCCTCATATACATTAATGCTGGATACACTGCATCTCTCATAGATGACTCCACCCAGGGAGACAAAACGTTTCTTCACAAATTCTATTAGCTTTACAGGTCTGCAATAGCATAAGAAAACCAACTATGACAATTGGTAACTCGCAGAGGAAAAATCTAGATCTTCATCATAATATTCTACATATAGTGGAAGGTGGTGAAATAAAATGCCAGTGCGTGCGAGTTTAGTCTAGATGGTGATTTATAGTCTTCCGTCTATGAAAATACGATAATTTTGATGGCCTAGTTAGGACTTCAACTTCAACAGTAATAACCTTATAGTAGCATTCAATATTTAAAAATATCTTTTTTTCCCCTTATTCTGTTTGGTATTAGTTTCAACTTCATCCCAAACATTCATCTTTCATGTCAATTTTGTCCTCTATATTCACAAAATGTCTGGATGACTTCTAGTTACTAATGTCATCCAAATTACTGATGGGCCAGAAGACTATTAGAAAATGCAATAAGAATGAATTAAATTAAAAAAAAAGTAATTATTGCGGAAGCGATTTCACCCAGCTTCATCTGTGGTTTTCTTTGAAAAGGAGATGAAAATGATGCTAGTTTTTGTAGTGGGGCAATGAAATTGTATAAGAAATTAGAACTGCTTATCCATCTGTTCAACAAATCATAATTTTCCCTTGCTAATTTGGCTAGTGTTAACAATTAGGAAGACAGAAATTTTTTGCAAAAAATGTAGGACAAAATTGGCAAATAGAAAAATAATGGATGAAATTGAAATTAACCCTGAATTTATTCAATGTATAGCTTTTCATGGCATCTACTTTCACTTTTATTCATAGGCCTAAGTTGAGATACCTGAATAATCAATACCATGGGGAACTCTATAAAATTCACTTTTTGATTAATGCATGCTGTCAAGTCAATCAGCAAAGCAAACACGGAAGACAATAATCATTAACACGAAGGTATATTCAAATAAGAAGAAATAGGGCAATTCATTTGCATAATATTCCCACACTAATTGGCCATTTTTGTCTCTTATGGTTTTGGTAAAGATTTGCTGATACACCTAAGGCAGAGCAACTGTTACTGCATGTTTTAGTTACCAAGATGGAATAGAAGAGAAAACAGCGGAATAGATGGATCATTTATAAAATAATATAATCATAAGAAAAATTCTAGTTTGGGAAGGAGACTCACGAGATACCGAGATTAAGAATGTCCTCAACCCAGATTTCACCTTTCTCTTGAAATCCACATCTGTTCTGCATAATTCATGAAAACTCAGTTAATAAGTAAATAGAAAGAAATCAGAACTATAAATTTAGAAGAGTAGGCAGCTTAAATCCTTAAGAGGCCACAAGGTACGGAGGCAGCATTTAGCATACTTATGCCACTAATGAACTAGCTTTTAGTAAGAAGCTGTTGTTGAGTTAATGCTCTTCAAGATAAATAATAGATTAGCCGGATTTTCAGAAATCTTTATTATTTCTTTTAAAACATCAACTTTAGTTGACAAAAGTAAGAAGCACTGTCCTTTCAAGGAGGACCAATTTTAGCATGACTGAGAGGTAATTCTAATCTCAGAAGCATAAGAAAAGAAATTCAAATAGATTAACATTCTTCTTTGGTAAGAAAAATAATAATCACATATACCAAAAACCAATTGATGCATTCATTACAAGTGCAATTATCTATGAAAGTAACTTAAAGGACTACACGAGGTCTACATAATGCTGCAAAGGTAACATGTAATATCTCTTCCACTGATATGAGTAACAAAAGAAGAACTGTGTTAATTTACCATAACATATTGATTAGTGAATACATAATAGTAGATAAAGTGCAGTAGGGCGTATAACAATCAAATAAATAAGCAAGGCTAGCTCATTCTGTACTTAGTAAATATGAGTGAATTTCTCTTTTATAGATTCTAACATGAAAATGTACAAAGTTGGAACTTTTCTTTAAAATGCATAATACATCAATTATTAGTGTCGGGCACGAAACCTTATATACCAGAGAACTTCGATTCTTGAATGCAGTGATCTATGAATTCAAAGTTGATCTTATTTTGACAAACATGGCCTCTGAATTATCAATCTGTTTGGTGAGTAACTATGAGAATATATGTTCTAAGTGACTCCAAGACAAAAGTTACTGGATCATTAAACTCACAAAAGATTATTCTTCCTACATGTAGATAGGGCAGCAAACTGAATAAGATGAGGAACTTACAGGATTAAATTTAACTGCTATAGCATTTTCTATGTCATCTTCTTCCAGGATTCCAACTTCTACGAGTTCCAAAAGCTCCTTTCTTGATATATTCCATTCTTGTTCTCTCTTATAATTAAAAAGAAAAATGCAGACAACTCAAAAATAAATTGATCATTCAAAGAAATCCTCAACACCAACAATAACTTCTCAATGTAGCTTACCTACCCCCTTTAGTACATTTCTTTCCACTATGGCAACTCGAAGACCTCGGGCACACAAGGCTGTGGCAATGAAAATTCCCAGCGTACCTCCACATACTAACACATCATATGAGCCTTCTACTTTGTTGGCCAGATCAGATGAGCGAAACACACTTGGAATGGTAGACACAACTTTCTTTGGTTCTTGCACAACTACAATACATCTTTAAAGATTACAAAACACCCAGAGAATCCTTGCCACATATGACATTGCCCAATTACTTCAGTGAGTATATAAGAGTTAGAATGATGACTATGTAAACATATTTAACCCGTAGAGATAAAGCTAATAGCAGGGACCAAGTTAAAAATTATTGAAAGCATAGCTATACTGACCTCCCCTGAAATTTAATTAAATTGCACTTGATACCTCACTTATTTCAAAAGGATCATCTATCCCCCTAACGGTTGATTCATATTGCAAAAACCTACTACACTAACTAATTTCTGTAAATATAATTAACTTCTATAGGAAACTTGTACTGTGAAGCATGAATATATATATATATATATTACTAGAGAGCCGGGTCATACTTTTGAGGTTAAAGTGCACTTTTGGTCCTATAATTTTTGCTCAGATCTCAATTTGGTCCCATAACTCTTTTTGTTATGTTCCACTTTTGGTCCCATACCTTTTCAAAAAGTTGCAAATTCAATACAGTATCACTTTTGGTTCTATATCTTTTGATCAGGTTGCAAAATTAGTCACATATTTTTTTGTAATCACCTGACCCAAAGATATGTGACCAATTCTACAACCTAACCAAAAAATATGGGACCAATTCTGCAACCTGACCCAATGATATGGGACCAAAAGTGCAACATGAGACCAAAACTGCAACCTGAGCAAAAGATATGGGACCAAATTGAGACCTGAACAAAAGTTATGGGACCAAAAGTGCACTTTGACCTACTTTTGAAATTGAAAAGGTATCAACTATAATTTAGTCAAATATGTTCATTAAAGTCTTTTAGACATAATATGGTCGAACCTTCTTGAGGTGAGCATATGCTAGACCATAGCTGGTCTAGCCTTTTCAAGGCTTCATACGAGTAAGCTCCACCAGCACCACCAACTTCACCACTCACCGAAATACTCTCCATTATTCTCTAAGACAAACAAAAAACCCTCAGAATCAAAACCAGACCGCATAGCACAACAAAATGCTACCAATACCAAGAAATCAACTAAATGTAGTCACAGAGCAACAAAAATTGGTACATAGAAAAGTGTGTACCTGTGTTTTGGAGGGAATCGCTTGTGTTCTTGTACAACGCAGAGATCTTCTTTGTCTACATTTCTGTATCAAATTAGGAGTCCCCACAGCGAGCTGCGATATGCCATCAATGGATTGGAGATGATGATGAAGCAATACCATATCCTAATCTTTTCTTCTTCGTTAAGCGATTTGCTATCACTTTTGTTTGCTCCTCCTTTTATCGTTAAGGCATCGATGAAAATTGCGCACCAAAAGTGTACACGTTTAACGAATAGTCTCTTCCTTAAATCCTGGCCATTAAATTCATCAGCCTCTCCTAGCAATTCAAACAAGGTTAAATTAAATGGTCATTTTTTTCTTCAAACTATTTTTTATTCTGTTTCGGTCTTTAAACTATGGGATCAGTTTCATTTTGGTTCTCAAACTATTTTTTGTTTCATTTTGATCCTCAAACTATGAGATTAGTTTCATTTTTGTCCTCGAACTATTCGATGTTTCGTTTTGGTCTCCAAAATATGATTTCATCTGATTTTTATCGTTAATTTTAACTAGACAATTGAGATGGATAGTTTCTCAGTTATATGTGTCATAATAAGCGAGTTGATAAAATGAGAAAGAAAAATTTTCATTTTTTGTCACGAATTAGAATTAAATTTATGGTCGATAGATTGGACTCAATAAGCGAGTATTATTGGTACCTCCAGAATATGATAAGAATGCATGAATTCAACCATGAAATTACTGTTGCTGGCCACTACTGAATATGGTGAATTCTTCCTCAAATGGTATTCCCGAATGTTTCTAAACCACAGCGAGAGGATCCTCACCTCAGCCAAGTCAACCTTTAATAGAATCATTTAGCTTATATTTATTTCTGTTTGAAATTATAAGATAGTTTGATTTTATTTCATTGCTTTTTTTATTTTCATTTTTATTTTGTTTTGTCTAAATCAGATATCCATTGTTGAGAATATATAGCAACTCATCGCTAATCTTTTTATCGTGTTTTTTTTTGTTGTTNCTTTGCTCCAAGTGTAGATCTAAAGAGAACAACAACTTAAAGAAAAAACATTTTCCTATTGGGAGCAAAAACATCTCTAGTGGAGGAAGATACTAGAAAGCATACCTAAAGGAGGGAGAAGAGGGCCACTGCCGCTGAAACGACGGCAACCCCAACAGAACTATGCTGGTGTGAGCTAGATTTGGAGCGAGAGTGAGATATATATATATATATATATATTAAGCAAATTGAGAATATTAATCAAAATATCAAAATTTGGCCCAAAAAAAGAGAAAAAGAGGATGAAACTCGCAACTATATTGGCCCAAAATCATAGCATAACAAAATTAGACTTATTTATCTTAAGAAGATCGTATTTAGAGATATTTAACAATATCTTTGAGTAAGTTTTTAAAAAATAAACACTTTCTCAAATAATAACTAATAAAATCAGCAAATATATTTTTTTTAAAGATATAAGAGCCTCCAAATATATCTATTATGACCTTTTCTGATAGTCTTATAAAATCATATACAAAAGTTAAATGATTAAACTAAAAATATTNTATAAAATCATATACTATAAAATAAATGATTAAACTAAAAATATTATTAAAATATAGATAAACAAAAACAAAGCCAATTATCACTCATTGTACATTTGTAACCCCTCCACACTAATAACGCACGTTGAAATTAGATGCTATGTGTTGGCCATGAACCCACTTTTAAAGGGCATGTTTACTTCCACAAAAAAAAAGGCAGATTTACTGTTATTTGAATTTCTACTAATTGGCAATTGCAATCCAGGCCCACAAAAAAAAAGCAATTGCAAAAATTTTATATTTTGATGATTGTGAATTTAGTTTATAGAACTAACAGACTTATCAAGGTTTGATTATCCTTACAGCGTCTTGTAACACTTCGGGTTTTGTTTGTTCGAGTTCAAAGGTTCAAGTGTGATAACTAGACCTTTGTTTAGCTTTCTTGAAGTTGACTATTTCAATTTAGTTGTAAGTTCATGGGACCTTCCCATGTGCCACACCTCATCATTTTCATACACCCACAACCACTTCGAACCACACCCTTGGCGCCACCAGACCTTTGCACCGTTGAACCCTTCGCACTAAATCCTTCAAACTCACACCCACACCCATTGGTTTGAACCTATGCTCCATGATGAACCTTAAATTCCCCTAAATTGGAAAAATCCAACAAATTTTTACATCCAAAACCTTCAATCCATCACTCTCTGGCCATCAAAAATGCAAATCAGAGGGGGAATGCTAATTGGAGATGGATATAAATGGACGATTGAAGAGCAAAAATAGACGAAGGGGGAGATTTGAGTTTTGGAAAGTATTTCTCAATATGTGATGTATGAAGGAGAAGCGACAATGTTGAGAAGTATGAATAGGCTTTTAGTTGTTGTTGTAATTGATTTATTGTATTTGCTCACTATTTTGTATTGTAATACAAAGTGATGTACCAAGAATCATGTACTTTATTTAACTTTAGATAGTGTTTTTGCATTTTGACTCATTTATTGTCAAAATTTAAGGTAAATTGAATCTTTATCACTCTTGTAGTGTCTAAATTAATGGTATACGAAAACTCTCCAAGAAATTGTAGTTGGTATTGCTTGATTATGATGCTCAAATTGGCCATAGTGGGAAGGAGAAGCAGAGATGAATTCAGAATGGCCTATTATGCATAATTGTACAAACAAGTCCTCAAATGTCTTCTTTTATTGCGTCGGCCAATCATGGTGAGTTGACCTTGGATGCGGGCCACTCGGATGTAGGGCCTCATTGGTCCATGGTCCCCACTATGTAGGCTTGGTCGTCGGGGTCCGGGTCGTTTGTTTTCTTCACCATTTTTTATTATAATAAGATTTTGAAATTTATCAAAAAAAACCAGTGCAAACAAGTCCTCAAATTATCTAAATACTTTATCCTTTCTTTACTATATAGTCCTTGTAAAATATAAACAATAAAAAAAATAATGTGATGGGTAAATTGTATTTGGACAAGTTGCTCCTCGATATAATGGATTCCATTATTTAATTTGTACAAATAGGTCCCTAAAATTTATGACTAGCGGGTTGTGGCGGAAAAGGTTTTGCCAACTATTTGGTGCGTGTCTTGTTTTCACCAAACTAATGGTGGGAAATGGTGTGCCAACTATTTGGTGCATGTCTTGCTCTCATGTCTAAATGATTTTGATTATACAACCCTCTTGAATAACTTATTCCTACAAGTAAGAAAATCACACAAAAGCCAAAACCTAACTACATCCACAAAGCTAGTTCAAGATGAAATCAGAAGGACATTATCGAGTATTGTAAAATACTTTCCAAAACTCAAATCTCCCCCTTCATCAGTTTTTGCGTCTTCGTTCATCCGTGCGTCTTGGTCTCCAATTAACGTTCCCCCTCCGATTTGTGTTTCCAATGATTAGAGTGTGACGGATTTAAGGTTTAGGGTATAAAAATTTGTTGAGATTTTTAGTTTAGGGGGGTTCAAAGTTCATGGTGGAGTCATGGGTTCAAATCTATGGGTATGATTATGGGTTCGAAGTGGATGTGGGTGTGTGGAAATGACAAGATGTGGGTGTGTGGGTTTGGTCCTTAGGGATCCATTGGGGGGGGGGGGGGGGGGGGGGGNGGGGGGGGGGGGGGGGGGAGAGGCAAAATGGTGAGTTTTCTAGTTATTTTGTTTTGTTGGATTTTTTTAAAATTTCTAGTGCTAACATGACATTTAATGATCCGTATCAACAGTTAACATGTCACCCGGGCACTCTAACAGATTAACTAAGCTTTTTTGGAACAGTTGGGCGACGAAAGTACCAAAGTGCTACCACTCAGACAAGTTCAAGGACTGAGTTGTACACATGTAAAAATTCAGGGACCTGATCTTCATACAACACTTGTAAAATTTAAGAACTAAAAAGTTAGTTTTCTGTAAATACAATAATAGTAAGCTAAGGAGGTAAATACTTTCAGAGGCTCTTATTTTAAGAATAGAGAGAGAGTGAATAGGATTTGATTCATCCTTGTAAATCTTAATTTGACAAAGTGAATTTTTTTTTTGTTCTTGGAGTGAATGTAGATTACACGGGCTAAGCCATGTTAAATTGTTTGCATTTATTTTTCTTATCTCTTTCTTGTATTCGCACTCCTTTATGTAATATATATATATGATTGTTTGTTGAGAAACACTCTAAATTTTAACAAATAATATCGAAACTTAGTTTGATAGAGATACTCATAGATCTTGTACGATAGATTGACGATAAAGTAAGAAGTTAAAAAATTCTATAAAAATATAATTTTAGTCTATAAAAGATTTAATTTAAATGCAATCAGCGTTAGTTCTACAAAGTCATCCCATTATTTGAACAACCTTTATCATACTAGAGAACACCCTTGGATGGGATGGTTTGATATTTTTTTGACTTTTTATTTTTTGGGTAAATTATAAAGAATGTCTATGTGGTTTTAGGTATTTAAGATCGTGTCCTTGTAGTTTAAAAAAGTGTCGATTTAGGACTTGAGGTTTACTTCGTTAGCAAAAAGGGTCCGTGTAGTATATTTCTGTCCAAAAATTAACGGAAAAATGAGTTTTTATAAAAATTTCACCCCTTCTGTCAAGATTTCATTTTATTCAGGTTCTTATTCATCTTAGAATAGTATAGAAAGTTTATCATCTTTATCAAACAGGTCTCTAAAATTTGCAAATTAAAAATCTTGATCCATTCTTTCTCATTTTCACGCCATTTTCAAACAAAAAAACATTATCCCAGATGAAATCAAGTAGCAAAGGAGTAATTACAACAACATAAACATGATTTAAAAGTGGAAAAAACATCCTTGTTCCTTTTATGGGTTGTTCAATATAATAAGGAGAAAGAAAAAAACATAAAATGGGTTGTTCCATTTATAGTACTTTCACTAAAATTACCTTCTTTAACAGTCCACATAAGCAATTAACATGCCAACTAGGCATTCTAACAATTCAGCTCAACTTCTTTGTAATGGTTGGGTGATAGAAGGACCAACTTGCTATGACTCAGACAAATTCAAGGACCAAGTTATACACATGCAAAAATTTAGGGACCAGATCAACAACTCTTGTACTCCACATACAGTTATAATTGGTTTAAAAAGTTATCATTTTTTATTATTTTTTAACATTAAATTACTAATTAAGAAAAAAAAATTATGCCACCTCGCAATTATATGCATACTCTATTTTGCATATTAAACCAACGCATGCAACTACTCTATTTTGCATATTAGAAACACTCTAAAATTTTAGCAAATAATAGCAAAACCTAGTTTTAATAGAGATATTCATAAATCTTGTTCGATAGATTGACGGTAAAGTAAGAACTTAAAATATTTGATAAAATTATAAACTTTACTCTATAAAAGATTTAATTTAAATGCATTTTTACAAAGTGATTCCATTGTTTGAAGAACCTTTATCGCATTAGAGAATATCCTTGGATGGGGTGGTTTGATATATTTTCTCTTTTTATATTTTTAATTTCAATAAAATAAGGAGAAAGACAAAAACATAAAATGGGTTGTTCCATTTATAGTACTTTCACTAAAATTACCTTCTTCCGTTAGCCCTTCCACGTAATATTTTCCGAAGCATCGTTGTCGGAAGATTTGTTTTGTATTTAATCACTGGGACCAAATAATTAATTGAATCAGATAGTTCTTGAATGATACTAATTCACAAGTCACAACAAAATGTCTGCAAATTTGACAGACATTTGATATTGCCTAATTAACCCCTTCCAAGTCTTCCACGTAATTCTTTTTCAAAGCATCGTTGGTTTTGTATTATTTAATCAATGGGACTGAATAATTAATTGAATCAGGTAGTTGTTGAGCTTGAATCATACTAATTAATTCAATAAATTCTGCAAAATTGACAGACATTATATTAAAAGCTCCCATACCTGATTAAGATCACTACTCTCCATCACTACGATTATGTAATTCTCATTTTCCATAGGTCTGTGTAGAATTCTAAAATCTTAGTAGCTTAAACTTTTAAAATGAAATACTCTTGCTGCTATTATATCATAAAATCTTATTGAATCTATTTCCTGCTGCAATACTCTGCTAAAGTTGTTACAAAATAAACCAGATGGAAGATAAGATTGGTGTTTTTGTGAGTTTATGCTGATGAGTTTAATAATTTAGATTGATGGGTTTATACTAACTGGGTTTAATAATTTTGACAGTGGATGCAAGGTAGATAACAATAAAGTTACAAAATCAAATTCTATCAAAGTGAAGTGCTGCACATCAAAATAGAATTGTAGAGCAATTAAATTGAAGTGCAAATCCAGACTACAACCATTGTATTTTGATTGTTATAGGTTCTAAACTCATTGTATCAGAAATACATAGACAAGTATAATTCAAATGTATAGACACATTCTACATGGCTATTCATTATCAATAAAAAGAGATATTTGGAATACATTATGTTAGCCGTTAAATTGTACTCTTAATTGCTATGTTAGATACAAAATTGAGTGTAGCTGCAGTAATCGAAACTCCCTGAGAATGGTGTCCAACCAGCAAAGAATCTTCAAAAATCGAAACCCCCAAAAAAATGGCATCCAACTAGCAGAGAAGAGATGATAAGAAACAAACCCTAAGAAACAAGTTGGGATGTTGAAAGAAGGAAGATAGGAAAGAATGAAAGCTGAATAAAGGCGGAAGAATGAAATAAAATGGAGGAAACTTACTATTTGGTCCCTCCTTTTTTACACTTTTAACTATTTGGTCCCTACATTTTTTAAATAGACTATTTGGTCCTCAAAAATTAGAAATGTCAACTTGTTAGTCCCTGTAACCTATCTCCGTTACCAACACTGATAACTTGGTCATTAAATGCACATGTAACACGTTAAATGTCACATATTTAACTATTTAGAACCACCTAGGGTTTGAGATTTGGGAAAAATTCAATAATTTATACCTTATGAAAGCTTTACGTGTAATAAAAATATTTGGATCTAACTCAATTTTAGGCCAATTTTATTGTGTTTGTTGGTTTAGTTCTGTTGATTTAGGTAATTAGGATGATAAAGTGTCATTTAACGGTGTCATGTAAGCATTTAATGTCTGATAGTTGGCGATTATGATAAATGAGAGACTAAATAGTTGACAATTATGATAAATAAGGGACTAAATAGTTGACAATTATGATAAATGAAGGACCAAATAGTCTATTTCAAAAATTCAGGGACCAAATAGTTAAAAGTGTGGAAATGAAGAGACCAAATAATAAGTTTCCTCAATAAAATGAAACGCGCCCAAAACTGTGGAGTGAAAGATCATGTGTAAACACATAAAAGTAATATAAGACACGTGGCATGATGCAGACCATCAGATTTAATGGACGGTTTGCAGCTATTGAACGGCAGGAAGAGCCGGAAAGCATTACGGTAGTCAGTAGTGGATCCGCAGCCGTTTGAACAACCTTTATCGCATTAGAGAATATCCTTGGATGGGGTGGTTTGATATATTTTCTCTTTTTATATTTTTAATTTCAATAAAATAAGGAGAAAGACAAAAACATAAAATGGGTTGTTCCATTTATAGTACTTTCACTAAAATTACCTTCTTCCGTTAGCCCTTCCACGTAATATTTTCCGAAGCATCGTTGTCGGAAGATTTGTTTTGTATTTAATCACTGGGACCAAATAATTAATTGAATCAGATAGTTCTTGAATGATACTAATTCACAAGTCACAACAAAATGTCTGCAAATTTGACAGACATTTGATATTGCCTAATTAACCCCTTCCAAGTCTTCCACGTAATTCTTTTTCAAAGCATCGTTGGTTTTGTATTATTTAATCAATGGGACTGAATAATTAATTGAATCAGGTAGTTGTTGAACTTGAATCATCCTAATTAATTCAATAAATTCTGCAAAATTGACAGACATTATATTGCTACTAGAACATACGGTTTTAGAAATTTCCATACACATCTTTTCTACAATTATAAACTTGTTGGACAATAACATAATGGTGAGACAAGGGGATAGTTGGATGCATTTATTTAATACCAACAATAATGACATGATGACACCATTTTTAAAAATCATTATATATAATTTTTCAAATAAATCACATATATAGATAACTAACGTACACCTCTTAACTTATATGATATTTTGGGGATAATAACTTTTTTTTTCAAAAAATTCAAGAACTGAACTAAACATTTTAACATGACATATATATATATATATATATTGAGAGTTTTCATTATCATATGATTAATGTTTTAAAAATCAGTGGGTGAGGAAACAGAAAGACTTTCAAATTATGAATTAATTGGTTCAATCAATTAGATTGACAATAATACTAAATGATATTGAAGATATAAAAATTAAAATATATAAGTTTTTAAATATAAATAATCTATAATTAACAAAAATATAATCCTAAAAGTTACATAACAATAATACATTTGTAAATTGATGATTTGATTGTTCTATACAAATAAAATATATAAAAGTCATAACATAAACAATATAATTGCAACTAAATGAGAAAAAGTAAAACATATATATGAATTTTTCCTTTGTTTTAATGGAATTGTAACATTTTATTTGAGCTTCACATTACTTTTTGCATTTGATCCATCAAACAAGAAAAAAAAAGCCTAAAAAAGCGACAATTAACCCATCATTAAATAACATTTAGCAATGTATTATTGGTGTCCATATTCCATGGTATACTTTACTGAAGAATTTTCGTAGCTTGTTCTTGAACCACCTTCCATGCCATAATCACATGCTCTTCCTCTGTCAACGTGGCACCAATCGCACACCGAATAACAAAACTCCCTCCTACTATCCCATGACTCATGCACACTTTTCCTGTCCCATTAATTGCATCCAACACTTTTCTATTCACTTCATTCACATATCTCAACCATTCACTGTCTTCTTCTTCTTCTTCATCATATTTTGTATAACCATTACAATTACCATTACCATTATTACTTTTTTTATTGCCAATAATAATGGCTAAAGGTGAAATCCTGAAGCAAACCAGCGAGAAATTTCTCGGCACGACAATCTCGAATTTCTCATCCGATCTCACGAGATTCTCGAAAGTTTTTGCCATTTCCACGTGGCGTCTCAGGAAGCTTCGGATGTTATCCAAACCGTAGCTTCGGATAACGAACCAGAGCTTCAGCGCGCGAAACTTTCTGCTCAGTGGTATCTGCCAGTCTTTGTAGTCGATCACTTGGTTTGACTCCGAAGCTTTGTTGCTCAAAAAATGAGGATTCGTAGAGAGAGAGTTCGTGAGAAACGACGAGCGTTTCACCCATAAGCAACAACATGTTAAGTTCGTTAAAAACCATTTGTGTGCGTTGAAGCTAAACGAGTCTGTCGTTTCGACTCCATCTAAGAAATGCCTAAACTCTGGGCATATACATATGCTTCCCGCGTAAGCAGCATCCACGTGGACCCAGATTTTGTATCTTTTCGCCACGTCAGCAAGTGGGCCCACGGGATCAACGGAAGCCGTTGAGGTTGTTCCAACGGTCGCACATAGAAAACAAGGGACCAAACCGTTTTCAATGTCAGAAACTACAGTTGAATGGAACGAATTTGGTGACAAAGCAAACGAGTTAAACGCTGTCGTTTTGATAGCCCTGAAATTCTCAGGACGAATTCCGGCGATCTGAACGGCTTTTAAGAGAGCGCTATGAGTTTGGTCAGAGCCATAAACGACAAGCTTCCCTATGTCGTTTGAGCCAATTCGGGTCAAAGTTTGGTCTCTAGCAGCCACAAGAGTGCATAAAATGGCTTCACATGTTGTCCCTAATATCACACCACCACCACCAATATTACTATTGAAATGAAAGGCGCGTGGGAGTTTAAGCGCGTGAGCGAGCCAATCCATGACGAGGCTTTCGAGCTCGGTGGCGGCCGGAGAGGCTGCCCAGTTGAAGCCCACGACAGCGAAGCCGGTGGCGAGGGACTCGCCGAGGAAGGCGGCGATGCTGGTGCTGCTAGGGAAGTAGGCATAGTAATTAGGGTTTTGCCAATGGGTGAGTCCTGGGATGATGGTTTGTACGACGTCGTTTAGGATGGATTCAATGGATTCAGGTGTGTTAGGAGGAGAAGAAGGAAGGAGATTTCGGAGATAGCCAGGTTGAGATTGGCTAGAGATAGGGTAGTTAGGGAGGTTACGATAGTAATCAGTGAGGAAATCTATGATCTTGTAGCCTTGTCTCTTGAATTCTTCTGGATCGAGAGGATTCATGATGAATGGATTATATATGTGTATGTGGATATTATTGTATGTTATGAATTATTCATGCATTGTATATAATATATATAGAGAGAGATGATGGAACAGTGGAAACTAGTGATTAATGGGAGTCATTGTGAGATATTAGTGTGAAATCAAAACCAAACGGGTTTGTTTGGTGGTTGTCGTTGAAAAGAGTTAATGATATGAATTATTGGACTGTTTATGATACTTTCTTTTTTTAATTCAAATGACATATATAATTATGATGGAAAGTTGGGATAGTGAATGAAAGAATTTATAAATCTCACCGGTCCCCCCTTGAATTTTCTTTAAAAAAATTGATTCCTTTTTATGATTATGTACTTTAAGCTTCAGAGTTAGACTTAATCATGAGCTTGAAAGCTCCTTCGGTCATATCTACCCAGCTCAAAAAAAAATGAAAAGGAGTTCGGAATAAAAACTCATAAAAAAAGGAGCTCAAATTTCAAAAATCCTATTTTAATACGAGCCGAGCTCGAGCCTTTTTTTCTAGCTCGGCCCTTATTAATATAAATATATCATACATGTATAATATATACCTTTATATATATAAAAACATAATATATATTTTCATAGATATATATATAACATTATAAAACCAAACCACATTTAATTCCAATTTCGAAAATGCAAATCAATCATTCTTCTAATCTTCTTACCAATCCATTTCAATCACTATTCAATTTTTAATATAATATATATTTTAATAAATAAATAATTTTAAAAATGGTAATTCATATTAAGTTCTAGTTCTGGAACACACAAAATAATGTTTTAAATATGATAGTTTTGATTTTTAAAAATTAACAAGCATATTGAATGAGAGTAAATTTAACGTGCAATTTGTTAAAAAAAAGGGCTTGAATCTAAGCCCGGTCCATATTCATTAAAAATGGGTCGAGTTTGGTTCGAAATAAAATGGGACCGGGCCTATTTTTGTTTGTTATTACCTCCTAAACCCCAGCCAATATTTTAGTGAGTTCGACCCGCGATCAGGTTTAATCAAAATTGTTGAAATAAAAAAAGAAAATATAAATCAACCTGGAATGAATTTATTGGAATAAGTTGGCATCTCAGAACTTAATGAATTTAGATATTTCTCCAATGAGAAGAGCTCACAGTTAATGCAACAGAGAGTTCTTCAAATAAGATTGTCTTCAATAGAAATATCTATAAAAACAAAAAGGCTTAAGTGCACTTTTGGTCCTATAACTATGACAAAGGTTTCATTTTAGTCCAATAACTTTTTTTGTTGCAATTTTGGTCCCATAACTATGACAAAGGTTTCATTTTGGTCCCATAACTTTTTTTGTTGCAATTTTGGTCTCATAACTTTTCAAAAGGTTCCACCGTTAGTCCCTTGGTGAATTTCATCCATATTTAGCCGTTAAGTATGACATGGCATAGTGACTAGGATCATGATGTTGCAAAATAAGATGAAATGGACTGAAATAGGATCTATATGCAACATATTAAAACTAAATTATATATTTAAGTTACACGTGGCGAACAAGGATTGCATGTGTGTTCGTCTTCTTCTTCTTCAGCCTTTAGTTCAAAATAGAAAGTAAAGATAGTTTTTAATTATTCACAAAAAAGTAATTACGAGGTGTCGAAATCTGTCTCATTCTTTGTCTTACTGTTAGCTAGTCTATGTCATAAATTAATTTCATGTTAGAAATACTGAGAACTTTAGAAAGAAATTAAGGAATGGATGGTAACACTACAAAAAAAGTACAAGATAGCCACAATTATTTATCGACGGTAACAAAAAGGGTGGTGAATTAAAGAGGAGCGCTCCATTTTAGCCACATTAAGCTTAACCGTGTAAAAGCCAAAAAGGCACCGTGGGCAAATCAGGCGCTTATTTCATCAATTTTTTTTTTCATTCCCTCCATTTCCTTTTCACTCTCCCACGTTCTCTAATTATCTCCTCCAAATGCAATTTCAATTAACCCTAAATAAAGTTGAAGCTTCAATTCTCCTCGCGATTCCTTTCTCTGCTTCGCCTCTTTCATCATTTTTCACTTCGCTTCTTTTTCCTCACGATTGCTTTCTCTGCTTCGCTTCTTTCCTCTGTTGCACTCATTATTTTCCCTTTCGCCGGTTCACCGCTTCGTCACTTCGCGACTTCACCCCACTTCACTGCTTCGCCGCTGCTGAAGGGAGGAGGTCGTCAACGGGCACTGTAAGGTATTCTTCTCTTAAAACTTACTGATTTTGAAACCTAAATCAAACCCTAATCAAAAGAGGCATTTTTCATTTGATCTTATTTGATTCATAATAAGGAAGGAGACTGAAATTTTAGAGAAAAGGAAGAAGAAAAAGAAAAGATCATCACCTTCTTCTGAATCGGAACAAAGGTCAGTGAAATTTCTTCATCTTCTCCTTGCTTATGAATTTGATCTTCTCATGATGCTGTTTCCTGTACTGTTCAGTTTGTGCTTTTACATTCTCTGTTCATTTTGAATACTTCGTTTCGTTCCTGTACTGTTCAGTTTGTGCTTTTACAGAACCAACTATTTGCTTCAATCATGTAAAATAGCTGCGGGTTTAGTGTCTCTTTAGCTGAGGGCTTCGCTTGTGCTTTGCTCTTTGTTTCGTTTTTTCTTTTAACATCGCTACTTGGAATGAATTGATTAATGTCTGCTTTGCTTGAATGAATTGATTAAGAATGATTGAAGGAAGGATGGATGAATATATGTACAACATAATAATATGCTTTGCTTTGCCTCTGCTTTCTGCCAAATGTACTTACTGTCTCTCAAGATTTTTGCGAAACTTTGGATGAGCCACAATTTAAGTAGTCTTTCAATTAATTACATTGCTTTTAAGTTGAACTATCACTTAATATAGTTTACAGGGCTAACTATTTGCTTCGACCATGTAAAATAGTTGCATTCTGCATAGTAATGTGTGAAATTAATAAATAGAAATGGATGTTTGTTGTGTAGGAGAATGAGGTATCATCAACCAACGAATAATTCACCAAGTCTATCCCACCCTTTTTCTCTCCCACGTCTTCTTTTTCTCTCTCTCACTCAACTTTTTTGTTTTCTCCACTCAATCATTCAATTTTATTGACAATTACACCTACGGACACTCCATTATTTGTCTCCCACAAATTTCTACTTTTTTTGATACTCTTATCACAACTCTTTTTCTTTTTGGTACATAACAGTAACACACCAATTATTTTTCTCATCCTAATCCTTTTTCTTTTTGTTTTCTCTTATTTTTTTCTTTGGGACAATATAAAGGTTTACAGACATTGTAACGGTGAGATATTCCCTTTTCCAGAGTTTATAAGTCAGAATTAATCACATTAGTGACTTTCATATTCTTAGGAAGATGAGACAGACCTCACACTAGCACTGATATCATGTTAGCTAAGTGATAGGAATGGAATTGGGTGTGTATTATTTAACAAAAGGCAGCACATATATATAAATTGAGGAGATTCTATGATAGAAAATAATGAAAAATTAATCCCTCAATTCTTGCTATTTGCCCCTGTGATTATGTTTATCTAATCCCTAAGGCAGGAAGGTTGTTCTTGTGAATGTTTGAGTCCATTTTCTTTGACATTTTTGTTGTTTGGTTGCTGAGAAAATGGAGGAACAGAATCAGAATTAATTAGAATTCTTCAGTCTGTTTTTGTTGGCCTAATGTAGTAATAAAAAGTTATTTCTTGGTTTTTATCTTCTTTGTTCTTAGATGTGAGTGTTGTGCATACATGATTGCTTCCTTTTCTTTGTTGGACAACATCAATTGCTGCCTTTCGCTATGTGTGTTTTATAATATATGAAACTGGTATCTTCTGGGTCAAAAAGATAATTGCCCATAGTCCCTTTCCTCCACAATATAGTTTAACAACTGCTTCTCTTTGCTTTTCATTCTGCTGTTCATTTTGGTTTTAGATTAACTTTTGTTTGCAGGCCTTGAGACTGTTTTTAGATAATGAAGGAATGAATGATGTTTGTTATCCCAATATACAAACATTTTTTCATATTATTAATCTACCTAATATTGTGAAAGACTTTTAGACAAATAATGACACTTCAAAGACTTAATTATATTCTATTTTCTTCCTTCTTTAGTATACTTCCATAGAAACTCAAATAAGAGGAAGTTGCCAAATTCAACTAGTAGCTTGGCTTATATCTATTTGTTTTATACCAAGACCAGTAGTAGCCTAGTTGTTTCACTCTCAAGCATTAAATTACTTGACTACCATTAATATATAGTTTATATAGTGCTATATATATGATTCGAAGACTATACAGCTAGATAAAGACAAGAGAACGAGCTAGATATGAAACAAGAAAAGGATTTGGTAAGCATGAAATGAATATATAATTAAGCTTTATTTCAAGTTTGACTTGCGAAAATGCTTCCCACATTAAACAATGGCTGGTGAGGAATCTTCAAGTATGTTTCAAAAGCCCATTTCTTTTCTTATTTAAACAAAATGTTTGTTTTTAGATAATGATCTGTTCTTTCGTTTTGGTTACATATCACTTTTTTGCCAACTGTCTATGAATAGTGTTTTTAGCTCCACTTCTGTATACTTGCCTTCTTTCCAATTTTGTTTCACCTTTTTTATCTGTTACGTTTATCTTTCTTATTGTTGTATTCTTATTTCAGCAAGAATGTCTTTTTTAAACAAGGTAATATAACTTTTAAGGCCTAAATGCCTTTTTTGTCCCTTTTTGAATGTTTAAAAGTTGTATTTGTCCACTTTTTTCAAAATTGAAATGATCTTTATGTTAATTTTTGAAACTTTGAGGTGTTTTATATCTTTGGTCTAAAACTTATGGGTCTTGTATACATTTTTGTCTAAAATTAATGACTATAGTCTCATTGAATTGCCTAATTTATTTACATTTTAAGTCAAGGCCGGTTGGCCCTTTTGTTTCAAGCCTTGACTGTCTTGTGAAGTAATCTTTAAACATAAAGCAATAGCTTCCTCTGTACTTATTTTTTGCAGACTGTTCTGACAAAGAAGAATACTATCACTGGAATTGACTGATCCCTCTGGTAGCACACTTCAAGTAAGCTCTCTAACTCAAATTTTAGAAGCAGCTAGCTATGTTTTTGAGTAATTTGAACTTAGTTATTTCCTCAATTCAGTGTTATATGTTATTTATCATGCATGCTACTTGAACTGAAGTAATTAGAATGTTATTAGATGCTTGAACTGATAGTGATGAAGAAGCCTAATTTTTTGCCCAATTAGAATGTTATCTTTCTTTCATTTTTTGCCCAATCTATTGCTCTCTTTCTTGATGACTCATTTTTAACTATTAAATCAGATTTATGAACCATGGGGGACAAAAGTGATGGAGATTGTGCCCTAGGGTCAATCATCCTATAGATATGTTTGGAACATATCAATTAATTTATGGAGATAAATTAATGGTTATCATATTATTAGCATGTTTACTATGATAACAGTCCATGATTAATTATGAGATAAGTTAATCTAAATTGTCCCTGGTCGCTCATTCGAGTGGGAACTTGAATTGAACCAAGACCAGCATGACCTCGGTGCATGGAGATGCACGCACTAGATGCTGGGACGAGAGTCATGGTGCAATTATGTAAGGGTTACAAATTGCTGGACCGACCCGGAGAGTTCTGCATGGGTTCAGTCATTAGCTGGTCTCTCCTGTACAATCTGTCATGATGCCCTTAGACCTGAGGTCTTGACTATTCCGGCATTACAGTTGTCAA
>QANZ01017575.1:5313-34898 GCA_003254925.1 Chamaecrista fasciculata
GAAATAATAAATTAAATAATTCCTAAAAGTTAGGAGATTATTAATTTATAAAATTCCCTAATATTTATTTGAGGGTGGCGCCTCATATTATTTGGTGATTTAAATAATTAAAATGTTTTATTGATTTAAATCATGAATTTGAATTTGAATTTGAGATTCTAGATTTGAATTAAGATATTGGGGTAATATTTTAATTCAATAATGAAACTAAATTCAGAATTCAAAATTTGAATTAAAGATATTATTGTAATATTTTAATTCAAAAACCTTGGGATAAAATAAGTTGGTTATGACTCCCTGATTTTAGGAGTTATTTTTGATTTATAAAATTCCCAATAAATGGAACAACTAGGCGCCTATCTTAGTGGGTCCCATTGGGGAGATTTGATCTCCCATTTGATTCTCTAAGTTGGTTATTTGAATTTGAATTAAGATATTCTAGGAATATTTTAATTAGATATTCAAAGCCTAAATTAATGATATTATAGAATATCATGGATTTTATATTTATAAAATTAGTGTAATTTTAGTAAATATAAGGTTTGCAAGTCGCCTAGCCCCATAACAAGTCATGTCATGCACATTGTGAAACCCTAGCTCACCAAAAAGAGAGAAGTCGAATTCCTCCTTGTAGAGAGAGAAAATTTCGACACCCACCTTCCTAGAGAGAGAAGTCGATGTTCTTCTAAGGAGTTAGAAGAGTTATCGAAAGTTGTGGGTTCTAAGGGTTTGTAGAGAACAATAGAACAAAAGGAGTTTTGTTGCTGATTGTTGCTCTGTGGCGCCATCCACCTGGAGTTCAGAGAAAGAGTTCATGAATTCACAAACTGTAGATTGGATCCCGAGTCTCTTTGGAGAAAGAGGCGTGGTGGCTAGCACCTCGTGTTCGGGAAACTATTCGTGTGGATCACCGGTAGAGGAAGGACGTGGAGACGGACTTCTAGACTCACCAGTATCACCAATCCGATTGAAAGCCTGAGGTATAACACTTTTCGTATCTGGTTTTAAATTCAGCTAGCGGATCTCAGGGTGGGTTTTTCCTCGGGGGCGCAAGTTTTTTTTATTTTATTTTACGTTTCTTCCGCTGCGTGTTTCCCTGGGAATTCCCAACACACTTCACATATATAAATATATATAAACACGGCAAACATACAACACATACCAAAAACTGACTTTCTTGATTGTGTTCAATTAGGGTTTGTGCAATTTAACATGCCCTCTTAAAATTAAGTCTTGTACCAATAATTAAAATTCAAGAATCAAATTCAAGAATTTCGAATTATTGGCCCAAAATTAATAAATTGTTAATTTAAAAATTTCGACCACCCTACACATATTATAATCAAAACAATTTTAATTAAAATATGTATATAGGGTTTTTTCGACCAAGACTTAAAATTTCAAGAAAAATTATAAAATCAATCCGATTGATTTTCCTATGTATCAAATACATATACTTGCACCAATTTTAGATAGGTCCAAAAACACGTGGTGGATTTTCGCAAAACTTTAAGCATACGATTGAAAGCGGTAAACACATAATCATACATCACATGTATAATCACCAAAACTAATATAGACCCAAAATACCGTGGCTCTGATATCACTATTGGGAAATCATAGAGCGAGCACAGCGGAAGAAAAAATAAAAATAATAAAGAAACTTTAATAATAACGCAGCTCATGTGATTTCCTGCCAGGATCCGCTATATGAGTTTATACTAGGAAACGAAAAGTGGTTTACCAAGAACAATCGGTAGCTTTTGAACTTTGCGATTCAAAGAAGTCCACTCCAACGTGTCATTCCTCTGCCGGTGATCACCCGAGCATTTTGGAAGACACCCAGGTGCTAGCCTCCTTGTCTTCTTCCCAAGAGAATACGGGAACCGTATCTACGAATCTTGACTATTCAAGAACAATTCTTGAACAACAAGAACAAGTGGCGCCTATTCTCAAGAACAATTCTTGAACACACACAAAACCCTAAAGTGTTAGGGTTTTAGTCACACCTTTCTCTCTCTAAGAAAGTGGGCGACTTTTCTCTCTCTCTTCTCTAAGGGAAAGTCAAAATTTCTCTAGTCCCACTAAAGGATGAATTAGCCGACTTGCCTATGTGTGTGTGTATTTTCATCAGGGTTTTAGTCACACATTTCATAACTCATGAAATCAGGGAATATCTAAATAAAGTAATAGGGTTCATTAAACCATGAATTATGATATTACACTAATATTATAATTCAAAACAAAAAGGCAATTTAAATTTCAAGATCAAATCTTGAAATTAAATCTTGAATGCCCAATCCCCATTGGTCAAGAGGTTTTGAATTCCTAATTAAAATATTACATTAATATCTTAATTTGAAATTCAAGATGCAATCTTGAAAACCAAAATGCAAGATCAAATCTTGACCCTTGGATCCAAGCCATGCGCCACCTCCTTAGCCCAATTTAAAGAATTTAATAAATAAAATAACAACCCTAACTTTTAGGAAGTTATATTATCTTATTAATTTCTTTAACAAATTGAATTAAAATATTACCCTAATATCTTTAATTCAAATTTGAATCTTGAATTCAAATTCCTAATAATATTGAATTAAAATATTACCCTAATATCTTTAATTCAAATTTGAATCTTGAATTCAAATTCCCTAATAATATTGAATTAAAATATTACCTTAATATCTTTAATTCAAACTTGAATCTTGAAATCAAAATCAAATCTTGAATTCAAATTCAAATCTTGAATCTAATTAACAAAACATTTTTATTAATAAAATTCAAGAGATATGAGGCGCCACCCTCACTCCTTATTATCCTAATTTTAGTGAATTTAATAAATCAATAATTCCCTAACTTTTAGGAAGATTATTTAATTTATTATTCCCTAATATTTTAAACAAGAATCTAATTGTAAATAGATTAATCAAATTAACTATTTAACAATTAATATATTTAAACTTGTCTGACAAATTTAAATATCATAAACGTAGATATTATTTAAGAAAAGATTTCATGTCCTAAGACATTCAACTATGCCTTAAATTGTGTCACTAAAGTAACTCACGAATTAACCCTAATTCGTGTCCCTATTATGGTATCTTGATCCTGCTCGTGTGTGACCCAGCAGGCCTCACGTGAAGTTGGCAACAAGCCATCTCTATGACTCACAAGTCGTGAGCGGACTCTAGCAAGCCATCACGACTACCCAAAACACGTGAGTTTATCGCTTTAACGCCAAATGACTTAACCTTAGTACCAGCGTTTCATAATCCCGATTGTCACACGATATTTTGGTCATGGATAAGGCACAGGAAAGTAATCCTTAATCCAAACCATAACTTTCTCGATTCCTTGAGTTAGTCCAATTTCCCTGTGCGGCCGCACATTCCTTGGATAGACTCATCGAGGGGCCCAGTTAAATATCTCTCAACTTAATGAGGGACAAAATTCCTTCTTGGTCAACCACATTCCTCAGCACGGTAAACAACCAAACCCGTACCTAGCCTGTATGGCTACCCTGCTACGGGCAACGTTGGACTAGGCCAAAGTTCGACATCTACAACACCAGAATAGTCAAGACCTCAGGTTTAAGGGCATCGTGACAGGTGTACAGGAGAGGCTAGCTCATGACTAAAACCCATGGAGGACTCTCCGGGTCGGTCCAACAAATTGTAACCCTTTACTTATTGCACCATGACTCTCGTAAAGCATCGTATGCATGTATCTCCATACACCGAAGTCATGCTGGTCTTAGTTTATTCACATTCCCACATGAATAATCGACCAGGGACAGTTTTAGACTAATTATCATATAATTAATCAAGGATTGTTACCATAGTAAACATGCTAATAATATGATAACGACTCAATTTATCATCCGTAAATTAGTCAATCAATATGTTCACACATATAGAATGATTGGCCCTAGGGCACAATCTCCATCAGTTTCGTCTAAGGCAGTTGAGAAGACACCATATGAGATATGGACTGGGAAGAGGCCCAGTTTGTCTTACCTCAAGGTTTGGGGATGTGAAGTTTATGTTAAGCAACAGCCTAACGATAAACTGTTTCCCAAATCTCTAAAGTGTTTGTTTGTGGGATACCCCAAGGAAACGAGGGGGTATTACGTCTACTACCCATCTGACAACAAAGTGTTTGTAGTCAGAAATGGATTCTTTTTTAAAAAAGGATTTTGTCTCCAAAAGAGACATGGGAGTAAGATAGATCTTGAAGAGGTTCAAGATCCACAAGACACTCTAGAGGCGCAGACAGAAACTAGAGAAGAGCCACAAGACGTTGTGGAAGCTCCTCTAGTAGCACAAGGACCACGAAGGTCTGATAGAACACGTTCTCAACCTCAAAGATATGGATTTTTGATGACTGAGAACAAGGATGTGTTGCTCATGGAGCGTGGTGAGCCTACCACCTATCAAGAAGCTATTGTGGGTCCCAACTCTGAAAAATGGGTTGAAGCCATGAAGGCAGAGATGCAATCCATGTACGACAATAAGGTATGGACCTTAGTCGATCCACCTGAAGGTGTAAAAGCCGTAGGGTGCAAGTGTCTTTTTAAAGAGAAAACCGACATGGATGACAACGTTAATGTCTTTAAGGCCAGGCTATTTGCATAGGGGTTCACTCAACGTCATGGTATTGACTATGATGAAATGTTTTCCCCAGTTGCAATGGCCAAGTCCATTAGGATCCTCCTTGCCATAGCCGCATATTATGACTATGAGATATGTCAAATGGATGTCAAAACAACATTCCTTAATGGAAGGCTGCCCGAAGATGTGTACATGACACAACCTGAGGGGTTTGTATGTCCAGAGGAACCAGAGAAGGTGTGCAAACTTCAGAGATCCATTTATGGATTGAAGTAAGCATCCCGGAGTTGGAATCATCGTTTTGATGAGGTAGTCAAAGAGTTTGGCTTCTTGCAAAACCCTGATGAGCCTTGTGTTTACAAGAAGGTTAGTGGGAGCACGATTGTGTTCTTGGTGCTTTATGTCGATGACATATTGATCATTGGAAATGATGTTCCTACCTTGGAGATTGTGAAATCTTGGTTGGGAAAATCATTCTCAATGAAGGACTTGGGAGAAGCTGCCTACATTCTAGGCATCAAGATCTATAGAGATAGATCTCGAAGGCTTCTTGGATTGAGTCAGAGTACATACTTGGATAAGGTACTGAAACGGTTCAGTATGTAGGATTCCAAGAAGGGATTCATACCGATGAATCATGGTTTAGGCCTGAGCAAGAATCAGTGTCCCAAGACACTTGATGAGCGAGGGCGCATGAGTGGCATCCCTTATGCTTCGGCAATAGGATCCATCATGTATGCCATGTTGTGTACTCGACCAGATGTTTGCCCTGAGTATGACGAGCCGGTTCCAACAAGACCCTGGTGAGGATCATTGCACCGCTGTCGAAAACATCCTTAAGTACTTGAGAAGGACTAAGGATGAATTCTTGGTTTATGGTGGAACTGATGAAGAGCTATGTGTAATTGGTTACATAGATGCTAGTTTTCAAACCACAAAGATGATTTTAAATCGCAGTCTGGATACGTGTTTCTCCTGAACGGTGGCAACGTGAGTTGGAAGAGTTCCAAGAAGAGCACGATTGCCGATTCTACAATAGAGGCTGAGTATATAGCAGCATCAGATGCGGCGAAGGAGGCTGTATGGATTAGGAAGTTCATTGCTGAGCTTGGTGTGGTTCCGACCATTGCTGATCCTATAACCTCGTATTGTGACAACAGTGGTGCTATTGCACAAGCCAAGGAGCCCCGGTCCCACCAAAGGACCAAACATATACTCAGACATTATCACCTTGTTAGAGAGATGGTTGACAGAGGTGATGTCAAGATATGTAAAGTAGCAGGCGAGGATAATGTTGCCGATCCTCTTACGAAATCTCTAGCACGGGTCGTACATGAACGTCATGTAACGTCGATAGGGATTAGACACATTGATCAATGTACCTAGTGTAGGAACAGTTGGATTAATGATTGTACCTAGTGCAAGTGGGAGTTTGATGGAGATTGTGCCCTAGGGCCAATCATTTTATATGTATGGACATATTGTTTAACTGATTTATGAATGATAAATTATGTCGTTATCATATTATTAGCATGTTTACTGTGATAACAATCCTTGATTAATTATGTGATAATTATTCTAAACTGTCCCTGGTCGATTATTAACGTGGGAACGTGAATGAACTAAGACCAGCATGACTTCGGTGTATAGAGATACACACATGTGATGCTTCTCGAGACTCATGGTGAAATTATGTAATGGGTTACAAGTTGCTAGATCGACCCGAAGAGTTCTGCATGGGTTTAGTCATGAGCTAGCCTCTCCTGTACACCTAACACGATGCCCTTAGACTTGAGGTCTTGACTATTCCGGCATTGTAGATGCTGAACTTTGGCCTAGTCCAACGTTGCCCGTAACAGGGTAGTCATACATGCTAGGTACGGGTTTAGTTGTTTGCCGTGCTGAGGAATGTGGTTGACCAAAAAGGAATTTTGTCCCTCATTAAGTTGAGAGATATTTAACTGGGCCCCTCGATGAGTTTGTCCAAGGAATGTGTGGCTACACATAGAAATGGGACTATCTCAAGGAATCGAGAAAGTTATGGTTTGGATTAAAGGATGACTTTCCCATGCCTTATCCATGACCAAAATATCGTGTGACAATAGGGATTATGACAAGGTGGTACTTAGGTTAAATCGTAAATTTTAAAACGATAACTCACGTGTTTTGGGTAGTCCTGATGGCTTGCTAGAGTCCACTCTCGACTTGTGAGTCATAGAGATGGCTTGCGGCCAATTTCACGTGAGGCCTGCTGGGTCATACATGAGCAGGATCAAGATACTGTAATGGGATACGAATTAGGGTTTAATTCGTGAGTCACTTTAGTGGCACAATTTAAGACATAGTTGAGTGTCTTAGGACATGAAGTCTTGTCTTAAATAAGATCTACATTTGTGATATTTTAATTTGTTAGACAAGTTTAAATATATTAATTGTTAAAGAGTTAATTTGATTAATCTATTTACAATTGAATTCTTGTTTAAAATATCAGGGAATAATGAATTGGCAAAGTCTCCTAAAAGTTAGGAGATTATTGATTTATTAAATTCTCTAATATTGGAAGATAACAAGAGGAGGGTGGCGCCTCACTCTTGAATTAGATTAATAAAATATGATTTTATTAATTTCAATTCAAGATTTAAATTTGAATTCAAGATTTGAATTTGAATTCAAGATTCAAGTTGAATTAAGATATTAGGGTAAGATTTTGATTCAATTTGTTAAGGATATTAATAAGTTGGTTATAAGTTCCTAAGAGTTAGGATTGTTATCTTATTTATTAAATTCCTATAAAAGATAATGGAGGGTGGCACATTCTTTTATATCCAAGTGCAAGATTTGATCTTGCATTTTGAATTTCAAGAATGCATTTTAAATTTAAATTAAGATATTAGTGTAATATTTTATTTAAGAATTTAAATCCTCCTGACTCATTCCAACCAATGGGAAGTGGCCATTCAAGATTTAGTTTTCAAGATTTGATCTTGAAATTTAAATTTAAATTGCCTTTTAATTTTGAATTATAATATTAGTGTAATCTTATAATCAAGATTAGTTATTCCCTATTTTCATGATTATAATTCCCTGTTTTCATGAGTTAGGAATGGGACTCTATAAATACTCACACAACTCGCCTAACCTGTGATATATGAGAGAAGTCGCCTATTCTGAGAAAAATAGAGAAATAGACGCATAACTCTAAAGGAAATAGGGAAAGTTCGACTCACCCTAAACCTAGGGTTTAGAGGCAATTTGTGTGTGAGGAAGAGAGAAAGGCGCCAAACCCTAGAGTGTGTGGCCAAGAATTTGATTCTTGGTTCTGCGCCACCAGATCTTGGAGTTTTCAAGAAGTGTTCTTGGAGATTCAAGATTGTAGATCGGTTCCCGTGATCTCTTGGAGAAAAGATCGAAGGCTAGCACCTGGGTATCTGCCAAACTGTTCGTGTGGATCACCGGCAGAGGAAGGACACGAGTTTGTGGACTTCTCGAAAATTGCAGTCATTCAGCATTCTCTGATATAGGTAAACATCTCATCTCACTGG
Source organism: Chamaecrista fasciculata (assembly GCA_003254925.1). Lineage (NCBI taxonomy): Eukaryota > Viridiplantae > Streptophyta > Magnoliopsida > Fabales > Fabaceae > Chamaecrista > Chamaecrista fasciculata. The sequence goes on from QANZ01017575.1 coordinate 13,466, forward strand.
TATAAACACATGTAGTGGATCCCGTGGAGGAGATTATAGGTTTTGTTGAAAATTTTTAATTTTACACTTTTTCCGATGCGCTCGCTCTATAATCTCCAACACACATTTCGTGTTGCTCATGTCTTCATACATTTCGGCATCGTGTATGCACTGATAGCGCCATAGGTGACACACACAATGTTCCTTTTCCAAATTGATATCTTTTCAATTTTTCACCTTTTTTTTTGGGTTCTTAGGGTGTTACAATCAAACAATTATATCTAATACCTCAAGTTCACAACATAAAATCTTTAAAGCTAAATATTATTGAGAAAACATTACAAATTGTCGCTTTTCATTATTAAAATATTGTATCACCAAAGAGACTAAACTTGTCACATATCAAGGCTATCTTGCAGATTTCTGACAATAATTTTGAGTCGCGTCTCTAGGACACTGTTCTTAAGAGATATTCCGGTATCCCACTAAAAGGAATCGGCACTCTCACAGTATTAAATGAAATCTTTCTCAATGTCACACAAAGAAAGATACAGAATAACAAGAAAATTGAGACTCAAAAAATGCACCAAGAGAAGTTGAAGTATATATATTGGTTTAGTTAATTAATTAATTAACTTAGACCCTCTCCAAGACGTACTCCAACGTTAACCTGCTGCATCCAGGAAATTCGCTATATGAAGCCAACGTCTTCATGGAGTAAGTCTGTAACGTTGCATAACGGTATAATTGACAAAGTCTCAGGTTTATTTTAGAGTAGCACAAAAAAAGTTGTTTAGGATAAGCTTTAAATAATATTAAATTATGTTAATTATTAACATAATTAATAAAACATTTTTCTCAAAAATAAACCCAGACCCGCATCTCTTTGGTGCAAATAATGTGGGCTTATTTTACACACCCAATATTAGACTTAGTCCAACAATCCTCTACATGTGTAAAATAAAAAATTCACATTTCTCATGAGTCTCACTCATGGACATAATTATTGTATTTAGTGTCTTTTCGACAATGAACTAGACCTAGACCAATAAAACATAGTACACAGAGAAGTCAGTGAAGCCTGCTTCTATGAACAAACGACTCTTGTTGTATACTAGAGGTATCAAGAGTCAAATTTTACCCTCACATTTATGCTATTAACGATGTTTTTGTGTGTTACAACGGCCTTGCGCGTATCTGTTTCATAATAAATGCTCTAAAGATTTTGTCAGAATCTCATAGAAGTGGCCCACTACAGATTCATCGAGATGATTTCATTAAAGTGTATCTGCACTTATACACGATCCTGTAGGAATATGAAATCATTAAGTACCTATGTACAACCTCACCAAAAATGCAGTATAGCATTATCACACACCATAAGAAGGGATATATTAAATTTAGTGCTACTATAACTAACAAAAGACTTGTTCTTCTCATTGAACCTTATTCATGGGATCACCAACCACAAAGGTTTGGTTGTCATTGTTGTTAATTTTCAAGTTGGCCTAAGTCCCATTCCCCTTGATGTTTCAGAAATATATTTTCTCCCTAGAGGTTTAGTAAACGGATCCGCAAGGTTTACCTCTGACCTGCAAAATCAATTGAGATGACCCCATCTTTGAGCAGCCGCCTCACTATATTGTGTCTCAATCGAATATGTCTACTTTTGCCATTAAAGGTCTTATTTTTAGCCGTAGCTATCGTTGATTGGATATCAAAATGTAACGAAATGGATGGAGTTGGTTTGTCACCTAATGGGATATTTTCTAAGAAGTTTTTCAACCACTCAGCCTCAATTCCAGCCAACTCCAAAGCAACAAACTCAGAATCCCTTGAGGATTTAGTTATAATGCTTTGATTGGCTAACTTCCATGTGAAAACACCACCACCAAACATAAACACATAGCCACTAGTGGATTTTGTCCTATTTGAATCTGAAATCTAGTTAGCATCATTGTATCCTTCTAACACAGTGAGAAATCCACTATACAGTATACCATAGTTTATGGTGCCTCTCAAATATCTTAATAATCTTACCAAGGCCTCCCAATGTTCATTGTTTGGACAATGAGTATATATGCTCAATCTACACACAACATAAGCTATGTCAGGCCTGGTATAATTCATTAAATGCAACAGACTCCCAATAATCTGTGCATATTTAGATTGAGCCACAGGATCTCCTCTATTTTTCTTTAATTGCACACTAGAATCATAAGGAGTACTCATAGAAGATTTATCATATAGTTCAAACTTTCTCAGAATCTTCTCAACATAACGTTCTTGAGAAAGTAACATATGTTAGGAAATTATAGAGTGAGCGCAGCGGAAAAAGTGTAAAAATTAAAATGTTTGGCACAACTCTATAATTCCCTTCCAGGATCCACTAGATGAATTTATACTAGGAAACGAAAAGTGGTTTACCAAAATCAATCGGTGGCTTTGAATCTTGCGAATCCGAGAAGTCCACTCCAACGTGTCCTTCCTCTGCTGGTGATCCACACGAACAGTTTGGCAGATACCTCAGGTGCTAGCCTCCTTCACTTCTTCCCAAGTGAATACGGGAACCAAATCTACGAATCTTGGATCATCAAGAACACTTCTTGAATCCCCAAGAACCAAGTGGCGAACTTCAAGAACACTTCTTGAATTCCTAAGAAACAAGTGGCGACTTCAAGAACACTTCTTGAATCTCCAAGAATAGATGGTGACTTCAAGAACACTTCTTGAATCCCCAAATGTGGCGCAACCAAGAACTGTTTTCTTGGCTCACACACATATATCGCCCAAACCCAAAACCTTTTAGGGATTAGATGAACCTTTCTCACTCTAGAAAAACACCTCTTTCTCTATCTAAGAAGAAATCGACTCTCTCTATCTAGAATTAGGTCTAGTCGAATTTTTCATTCTCTAATGGTGTGTGTTAGTCGACTTGCTCTTAGGGTTATATATATATTTCATCATTCCTAAAATTAGGGAATTACTAATCTAATTAGTGAATCCCTAAAATCTTGTAACCCATTATATTAATAATCTATTTAGGGAATCCCTAAATCTTGATTATAATATATATTGTAAATAATTAGGGAATCAAAAATCTTGATTTATAATATTACATTAATATTATAATTCAAAATTAATAGTCATTCTTTATTTAAATTTCAAGATCAAATCTTGAAACCAAATCTTGATTGCTCAAACCCTATTGGTTGGAATGAGTCATGAGGAATTGAATTTATAATTAAAATATTACCTTAATATTATAATTATAAATTTCGACTTGCATTATTTAAATTCAAACTGCAAGATCAAATCTTGCCCTTGAATCTTAAACCATGCGCCAACTCATATATATATATATATAGGAATTTAATAATTAAAATAACAACCCTAACTCTTAGGAAGTTATAACTAACTTATTAATTTCCAACAATATTGAATTAAAACATTACCTTAATATCTTAATTCAAAATTTGAATCTTGAATTCAAATTCCCTAACAATATTGATTTAAAATATTACCCTAATATCTTTAATTCATACTTGAATCTTTGAAATCAAAATCAAATCTTGAAATCAAATTCAAATCTTGATTTAAATTAACAAAACAATTTTATTAATAAAATCAAGAGCTATGAGGCGCAACCCTCTCTCCCTTGTCATCCAATATTAAGGAATTTAATAAATCAATAATCTCCTAACTTTTAGGAAGCCTATTTAATTTATTATTCCCTAATATTTAAAACAAGAATTTAATTGTAAATAGATTAATCAAATTAACTATCTAACAAATTTAAATATCATAAATGTAGATATTATTTAAGACAAGATCTCATGTCCTAAGACATTCAACTATGTCTTAAATCGTGTCACTAAAGTGACTCACGAATTAACCCTAATTCGTGTCCCATTATGGTAGCTTGATCCTGCTCATGTGTGACCCAGCAGGCCTCACGTGAAGTTGACAGCAAGCCATCTCTATGACTCACAAGTCGAGAGCAGACTCTAGCAAGCCATCACGACTACCCAAAACACGTGAGTTATCGATTTAACGCCAAAACGATTTAACCTTAGTACCACCTTGTCTTGATCCCGATTGTCACACGATATTTTGGTCATGGATACGGCACGAGAAAGTCATCCTTAATCCAAACCATAACTTTCTCGATTTCCTGAGTTAGTCCCATTTCCCTGTGTGGCCACACCATCCTCGGACAGACTCATCGAGGGGCCCAGTTAAATATCTCTCATCTTTTATGAGGGAGAAAATTTCATCTTGGTCAACCACATTCCTCAGCACGGTAATCAACCAAACTCGTGCCTAGCCTATATGGGTACCCTGCTACGGGCAACGTTGGACTAGGCCAAAGTTCGACAACTACAACACCGGAATAGTCAAGACCTCAGGTCTAAGGGCATCGTGACAGGTGTACAGGAGAGGCTAGCTAATGACTAAAAACCCATGCAGGACTCTCCGGGTCGGTCCAGCATTTTGTAACCCCTTACTCATTGCACCATGACTCTCGTAAAGCATCCTGTGCATGTATCTCTATACACCGAGGTCATGCTGGTCTTAGTTCATTTCAAGTTCCCACTTGAATGAGCGACCAGGGACGGTTTAGACTAATTATCACATAATTAATCAGGGATTGTTATCATAGTAAACATGCTAATAATATGATAACGACTCAATTTATCATCTATAAATTAGTCAATCAATATGTCTACACATTTAAAATGATTGGCCCTAGGGCACAATCTCCATCAAGATACCATTTTCATTCCTTATGAGTTTAACACCCAAAATCAGTTTTGCTTCACCCATATCTTTCATATCAAAATTAGAAGCAAGAAAAGATTTTGTTTCAATTATAACACTCATACTTGTACAAAAAATTAACATATCATCCACATACAAGCAGATAATAACACAATCGTCATTTAAAACCAATTGGTTTTGCTCCTTGAGGTCAATTAACTAATACCCATATTTTATTCTTATTTAAAGAATCAATTTCATCTTTAATAGCTTCTTCCCATTTATCAGCATCATGAGAAGAAACAGCTTTATAAAAATTTCTAGGCTCATCATCAACTAGAAACGTATGAAAGTCTCAGGCGAAAAAAAAAAAGAAAAGTATGAAAGTCATCTCCAAAAGATTTTTCTTTTCTTTCTCTTTTGCTTCTTCTCAAATTTTCATTCAAATCATTATTTTCTAAAATGGAAGACGAAGCAGAAGAGATCTCAATATTTCTAGGAATATGCTCAACTTTTGAAGGAAGAATATTTTCAAAAACTTTTGTATCATTTGTCTCAATAATTGTCTTTTGATTCAAAACATCACTTCTTAAAACTAAGAATCTATATGCAACACTATTTTGAGCATAACCAATAAAAACACAATCAACAATTTTAGAACCCAATTTTCTCTTTTTAGTTTCAGGTAATAAAACTTTTGCAAGACACCCCCACACTTTCAAATATTTCAAATTAGGCATAAAACCTTTCCATAATTCATAAGGTGTCTTATTTGTTTTTCTATGAGGTATTCTATTCTGTAAAAAAAGACAGATAAAATAGCTTCACCCAATAAATTATTAGGTGCACCAGAACTCACAGGTAATGCATTCATCATCTCTTTTAAAGTCCTATTTTTCCTTTCTGCTACACCATTTGATTTAGGAGAATATGGAGGAGTAACTTCATGTATAATTCCTTCTTTTTTACATAAATCATTTATTAAAAAATATTCTCCTCCACTATCACTTCTAATGCTTTTAATTTTCTTATTTAATTGATTCTCTACACTTTTATAAATAGAGAATTTTTCAAAAACTTCATCTTTATTTCTCGCAAATAAAGTCTAGTATACCTAGAGAAATCATCAATAAATGTAACATAATATTTTTTCCCACCTCCAGTTTCTGTTTGTTTTAAATCTCCTAAATCAGAAAGAACTAAAGCTAATAATTTTGTCTGTAGTTGTGTAGAAAAATGTGAAGTTTTTGTCAATTTAGTTTCAACACAAATTTCACAATTATTAACTTCATCATTTTTAAAATCAGATATTAAACCAAGATGTTGTAATCGATTAATATATTTCCTATTAACATTGATGGAGATTGTGCCCTAGGGCCAATCATTTTATGTGTATGAACACATTGTTTGACTGATTTATGGATGATAAATTGTGTCGTTATCATATTATTAGCATGTTTACTGTGATAACAATCCGTGACTAATTATGAGATAATTACTCTAAACTGTCCCTGGTCGATTATCCACGTGGGAACGTGAATGAACTAAGACCAGCATGACTTCGGTGTATAGAGATACACGCATATGATGCTTCTCGAGAGTCATGGTGCAATTATGTAAAGGGTTACAAGTTGCTGGACCGACCCGGAGAGTCCTGCATGGGTTTAGTCATGAGCTAGCCTCTCCTGTAGACCTGTCACGATGCCCTTAGACCTGAGGTCTTGACTATTCCGGCGTTGTAGATGCTGAACTTTGGCCTAGTCCAACGTTGCTCGTAACAGGGTAGCCATACAGGCTAGGTACGGGTTTAGTTGTTTGCCGTGCTGAGGAATGTGGTTGACCAAGAAGGAATTTTGTCCCTCATTAAGTTGAGAGATATTTAACTGGGCCCCTCGATGAGTCTGTCCAAGGAATGTGTGGCCACACAAGGAAATGGGACTAATTCAAGGAATCGAGAAAGTTATGGTTTGGACTAAGGATGACTTTCCCGTGCCTTATCCGTGACCAAAATATCGTGTGACAATAGGGATTATGACATGGTGGTACTAAGGTTAAGTCGTTGATGTTAAAGCGATAACTCACTTGTTTTGGGTAGTCATGATGGCTTGCTAGAGTCCGCTCTTGAAGTGTGCTGTCAAGATTTGGATTTCAAGATATGATCTTGAAATTTAAATAAATATTGCATGTTAATCTTGAATTATAATATTAATGTAATTTTATAATCAAGATTTGGGGATTCCCTATTTTCAAATTAGTAATTCCCTATTTCAAGAGTGAGACTCTATAAATAGGGGAAGAAGTCGCCTAGCACGAGACCTAAGTGAGAACTCGCATATCAAGAAGAGAGAAGGGAGAGAATCTTGAACCCTAACCCTAATCTTGGAAAAGTCGCACAACCCTAAGAGAGAGGAAAAGTTTTGAACTAGAACCCTAATCTTGGGAATGAGGCGAGTGTTGTGTGTGAGGAAGAGAGTGAGGCGCCAAAGCTTAAAGTGAGTGACCAAGGAATTGTTTCTTGGTGCGCCGCGTTTGATTCTTGAATATTTCAAGAAGAGTTCTTGAAATTCCAAGACTGTAGATCGGGTCCCAAGATCTCTTGGAGAAGAGATTGGAGGCTAGCACCTGGGTATCTGCCAAACTGTTTGTGTGGATCACCGGCAGAGGAAGGACACGAGTCTGTGGACTTCTCGAAATCGCAATTTTCAAAGCAACCATTTGATTTAGGTAAACTTCTTTTCTCACTGGTATAAACAGAAATAGTGGATCCTGGAAGGAGATTATAAGGGTTTTGTGAAAATTTTAATTTTGCACTTTTTCCGCTGCGCTCGCTCTATAATCTCCAACAGTGGTATCAGAGACATGCTATCTGTGTGTTTATGCTAGTTTTGTGAATGTACATGTTGATGTATGTTTGTATGTTTACCGTTTTTCATTCGGTTTGCTCAATTCTTGCATTTTTCCACCACACGTTTTTTTAACCAAATCTAAGAATGGTGCAAATTTATGTATTTCATACATAAGGTAATCAATTTGATTGATTTAAAAATTTTCTTGAAAAGTTTAGGTCTTGGCTGAAAATTGTAAATTGTGTTATAAATTTTGGGTCAATAAATTCAATTTCTTGAATATGATTCTTGAAATTTTGAATTATTGATGCAAGACTTATTTTTCAAGAAAGGCATGTTAATTGCACAAACCCTAATTGAACACAATCAAAAACGTTTTTTTTTTGTGTGTGTTGTTGAATGTTGATTCAGTATATATATATGAATTGTTCATGTATGTTTAAGTATGGTGTTAGATATGGCTCTAGGTCTTATTTTGGTAAATACGGCCTGCGTGTCGTCTCCCTAAATTCTGGATGTAAAATTTCTTTTCTCATCTCACTCCGCTCATATGTTCAAATGAGGTTTCCCAATGTAATTTTTCTTTTTTTTTTTAGAAAATTCTCTCATTGGCTTGAGGGAATTTATAGGGTAGATGAGCCATATCCAAAGACGGTCTTTTTATGCGTTTAATTTTGTATGTGATGCAAATTGGCGCTAGATGCATGATTAGGGGGTCGTGTTTTTAACATGCTAGTTTTATATATTTACGCACAACCACGTATACGATACGAGCGTAGGATTTTGTATGAGATACAAAATTCGTGCATGTGTTTATATGTATATGATACATGGGGGATAAACACTTGGCACACTCGTTTAATTTTAAAATTGGATTTAAAATTGAACCAAAATTGAATTTAAAATTGAACCCTTATAAAATCTTAAGTTTTAATGTCATCAATAAAACACCCTGTTAAAATCTTGATCATTGTGGAGCGGTGATAGCCCAAGCTACACGTATCTACTTTTATCTTGAGGAGACACGGGTGAATGGAAGATTCAACGCAATGCCTTATTGAAATCTTGGTTTATTGGATGCGGTGATAGCCCAAGCTACACGTGTTTAGTGGGCCTCGATGATATAGGGTTGGGCTTTCGCCTCGTTGTTTTGAGTTTGGCCATTCACAAGTTTTATTGTGTGACTTAATGGGGTTATCAAATCAGATTTGGACCTCAAGGCATTAGATGGGATAAACATGCCATAATATGTATCATACGATGACACAGTCCCATAAAGATCTAAGAGTCACATGAGATGTGATTGGTAAAGAGTTACCTACCTAAATAACCTAAGGTTGCATTATCGCCCAAGCGAAGGTAAACTTTGGTGAAATATGGATCTTAGCCACTAATAATAATTTTGCTGGGTTTTATAAAATGGTGGACCTTTTTGCTAATTAACTTTCATATCTTAGTTGTAGAATCATGGCAAACAACATAAGTTCAGCATTATCACTGCGATCTATCCTTGAGAAGGATAAGTTAAATGGGACGAACTTCCTTGATTGGTTTCGTAATTTGAGAATTGTTCTCACCCAAGAAAGGAAGCTTTATGTCCTAGAAAACCCTCCCCCTGAAGAGCCTCCCAAAGACGGTCCAAGAGCTCAAATACCTGCTTATGAAGCACTTCAATGACTCTGTGGATGTTGCTTGCCTGATGGTTCAGAAAAGCCAGGGGAAAGGGAAGGGGAAAAGAACGAGGAAGGGTAAAGCCCCGGTTGGTGAGACTAAGCCAGGGGACAAGCCTAACCCACAACCTGCCAAGAACGCGAAGCCTTCAAAGGATGCGATTTGCTTTTTCCGTTAAAAGCCAGGACATTGGAAAAGGAATTGCAAATTGTATGTTATCGACGTTCACCTTTCTACTTTAACCACTTGGGTATTAGATACAGCATGTGGTTCTCACATCTGTACAAATGTGAGGGGTCTTAGAGATAGTAGAAAGCTGGAGAGAAGCGAGGTGGTCCTACGTGTAGGCAATGGAGCAAGGGTTGCTGCTGTTGCTGTGGGAACATACGAGCTCATGTTGCCCTCTGGGCTTATTTTCATTTTGAATAATTGTTATTATGTACCTTTGTTGAGTTCAAACATTATTTCCCTTTCTTATTTGGATAGGAAGGTTTTACATGTGTAATTGAAAATGGAAGGTGCTCTATTTATAAAGACAATGTTTTATTTGCTTATGGTGATTTGCAAAATAATCATTGTCTTAAAATTAGAACGAAAACACGATAACAATATCTATAACGTTGATACCAAAAGGATTAAGATTAACGAATCAAATCCTACGTACCTCTGGCATTGTCGTTTGGGCCATATAAATGAGAAACGCCTAGAGAAGCTCCATAAAGATTGACTTCTAAGCTCATTTGATTTTGAATCATATGGTGCTTGCGAATCTTGTTTACTTGGTAAAATGACAAAGGCGCCCTTCACTAGCCACAGTGAGAGAGCACCTGACTTATTGGGAATCATACATAGTGATGTATGTGGACCCATGAGTACTCAAGCTAGGGGTGGTTACTCATACTTCTTAACGTTCACTGATGACTTTAGTAGGTATGGCTATGTCTACCTAATGAAGCACAAGTCAAAGTCTTTTGAAATGTTCAAAAGATTTCAAAGTGAAGTAGAGAACCAACTTGGCAAGAAAATCAAAGTCCTTCGATCCGATCGAGGAGGCGAGTATTTGAGCCAAGAGTTTATTGATCAACTTAGAAGTTGTGGGATAGTCTCACAACTTACCCCTCCTGGAACTCCACAGTGGAATGATGTTTATGAGAGAAGGAATCGGATTTTATTGGATATGGTCCGATCTATGATGAGTCGAGCTGATCTTCCGCCATCCTTTTGGGGGCATGCTCTAGAAACTGCTACGTTCACACTTAACCGTGTTCCGTCTAAGGCAGTTGAGACACCATATGAGATATGGACTAGGAAGAGGCCCAGTTTGTCTTACCTTAAGGTTTGGGGATGTGAGGTTTATGTTAAGCAACAGCCTAACGATAAACTGTCTCCCAAATCTCTAAAGTGTTTGTTTGTGGTATACCCCAAGGAAACAAGGGGGTATTATGTCTACTACCCATCTGACAACAAAATGTTTGTAGTTAGAAATGGATTCTTTTTAGAAAAGGATTTTGTCTCCAAAAGAGACAGTGGGAGTAAGATAGATCTTGAAGAGGTTCAAGATCCACAAGATACTCTAGAGGCGCAGACGGAAACTGGAGAAGAGCCACAAGACGTTGTGGAAGCTCCTCTAGTAGCACAAGGACCACGAAGGTCTGATAGGACACGTTCTCAACCTCAAAGATATGGCTTTTTGATGACTGAGAACAAGGATGTGTTGCTCATGGAGCGTGGTGAGCCTACTGTTGGCAAATTACAGAGTGAGCGCAGCGGAAAAAACAAAAAAAAACGTAAAATTAAAATTTAAAAGGCAAACTCTATAATTCCCTTCCAGGATCCACTAACTGCGTTTATTCTAGTAAGGGAAGATGTATACCTAAATTTCAATCGATGGCTTTGAAACTTGCGAATCCGAGAAGTCCACAACAACGCGTGTCCTTCCTCTGTCGGTGATCCACACTAACAGTTTGACAGACACCCAGGTGCTAGCCTCCAATCTCTTCTTCCCAAGAGATTACAGGAACCCAATCTAAGAATCTTTGATGTTCAAGAACAATTCTTGAAACCTCAAGAAAAGGTGGCGCACAAATCAAGAACAATTCTTGATCACACTCAAGCCCAAAGTTTTAGGGTTTAAGTCAAACTTTCTCTCTCTCTTGAGAAAGTCGACTTTCTCTCTCTAAACTAGGGTAAGTCGAATTTCCTATTCACTTGAATGAGTTAGTCGACTTGCCTATGTGTGTTATCTATATATATCTTTCTCATTCCTAAAATTAGGGAATTCCCAAATCTAATTTGGGAATCCCTAAATCTTGAATATTATAATTACAAATGTATTATAATTTAGGGAATCACAAATCTTGATTTATAATATTACATTAATATTATAATTCAAGATTAATAGGCAATCCAAATTTAAATTTCAAGATCAAATCTTGAAAATAAATCTTGAATGCCCAAACCCTATTGGTTGGAATGAGTCATGAGGAATTGAATTTTTAATTAAAATATTCCTCTAATATTCTAACCCTAAAATTCGACTTGCATATTTAAAATCAAATTGCAAGATCAAATCTTGCACTTGGGGGTGGACGAGCATTCTACAGGGAAGGGATTTCATTAATAAACATAAGGCTTGGCTCATTAAAGACGGGAGGATGGTCAGAATTGCTAGAGATAAATGGTTGCGAAATGTGGATAAAATATGGACCCTGGGCAGTGATCAGGATACTATAAGGGTTAATTATCTGTTAGGGATGATGGTATGGGATGGAACTGCTCTAATTGTTGGAAATTGTGCTCTAGGGCCAATCATTTTATAAATAAGTTTTGAACATATTGATTAATTTATGGAGATAAATTAATGGTTATCATATTATTAGCATGTTTACTATGATAACAGTCCCTGATTAATTATGTGATAATTAGTCCAAACTGTCCCTGGTCACTCATTCAGGTGGGAACTTGAAATGAACTAAGACCAGCATGACCTCGGTGTATGGAGATACATGCACTAGATGCTTTACGAGAGTCATGGTGCAATTACGTAAGCGGTTACGAGTTACTGGACACGACCCGGAGAGTCCTGCATGGGTTTAGTCATCAACTTGCCTCTCCTGTACGCCTGTCACGACGCCTTAGACCTGAGGTCATCATTATTCCGGCGTTGCAGTTGTCAGACTTTGGCCTAGTCTAACGTTGCCCGTAGCAGGGTAGCCATAAGGGCTAGGTACGGGTTTGGTTGATTGCCGTGCTGAGGAATGTGGATTGGCCAAGATGGGAATTTGTCCCTCATTAAATGAGAGATATCTAACTGGCGCCCTCGATGATTCTGTCCAAGGAAATGCGTGCCATGCTGGGAAATGGGACTAACTCAAGAAGATCGAGAAAGTTGTGGTTTGGATTATGGATGACTTTCCTGTGCCTAATCCATGATCAAGATATCGTGTGACAATAGGGTCTATGACAAGGAGGTACTAAGGTTAAGTCAGTTTTGGTAAAAACGATAACTCACGTGTTTTGGGTAGTCGTGATGGCTTGCTAGAGTCCGCTCACGACTTGTAAGTCATAGGGATGACTTGCTGCCAACTTCACGTGGGGCCTGCTGGGTCACACATGAGTAGGATCAGGACACCGCTTAAAGGGACACGAATTAGGGTTAATTCGTGGGTCACTCCGGTGGCACAATTTAAGACATAGCAAAATGTCTGGGACATTGAGTCTTGTCTTAAATAATCTACAGTTGTAATATATTTAAATTTGTGGGACAATTTTAAATATAATAATTGTTAAATAGTTAATAGGGATTAATTATTTACAATTAAAATTTTAGGGAAAATAAATCAGATAAGATTCCTAAAAGTTAGGAGATTATTGATTTATAAAATTCCCCAATATTATTTTGAGGGTGGCGCCTCATTTTATTGTTTTAGATTAATAAAATTGTTTTATTAATTTAAATCATGAGTTTAAATTCAAAAGATTTGATGAAGATATCAAAAGATTTGAATCTTAACTCAATCTTTGGGAAATCATGACTTCCTAATTAGGAATGTTTTTTATTTATAAAATTCCAAAGGAATTATAGAGCATATGGCGCATGGCTTAGTGGGTCCCAAGGGGAGATTTGATCTTCCATCTGATTCCCTAAGATTACTATTTGAGTTTAAATTATAATATTAAGGTAATATTTTAATTTGAAATTCAACTCATGAAGTCATATTATTATGATTTTAGAATTATAATAAAGCTCTAAATATAATTATAAACCCTAGGGCTAGGCGACTTGGCAAGTGTGACAAATCATTTTGTGAAAATTTTTGTTTTCTTCCCTAGAGAGAGAAGAGAGCAAAGTCGCCACCTTCAACCCTAGCTCTTCCAAGTGAGAGAAATTTTTGGCTCCCAAGTGTTGAGAGAGGAAAAATCGACTTTGCCTAAAGAGTTAGGAAATTCAATTTGAAGTCACCAAAAATTAGGGTTTGTGAAAGAAGGAAAAACAAGAAGGAGTTCTTGTGGTGTTTTCTTCTTTGCCCCATCCTTCCCTTTTGATTCAAGAAGGAGTTCTTGAATTCAAAAGCACTGTAGATTGGTCTCTTGTTCTTTTGGTGAAAAGAACAGAAGGCTAGCACCTTGGTGCCCGACAAACTGTTCGTGTGGATCACCGGCAGAGGGAGAACGCTGTGAGTGGACTCCTAGCACACACCTTGTACAACCAACCGATTGAAACTCGTGAGGTATACCACTATTTTAACAGGTTTTAAATTCTACTAACGGATCCGTTCGGGAATTTTAGGACTTGGCGCGTTTAAATTTTAAATTTTATATTTGCTTCCGCTGTGTTAGGCGCCTAGAATTCCCAACACTAAGGTCAGGGATCTGCTTCCTATGGAGACTTGTAGGAAGGTGCTTGCTACCCAAATCAACCCATACATGTCCCATGATACTCCCTTTTGGCCTCTTACCAAAGACGGTAACTATTCTGTCAAATCAGGATACTACATGGCTTTTAATGAGATATCTGGTCCTTCTAATCCTTCCTCTTCTACTCTGGCCAATAACTCTGAACTGTGGAAGTCTGTGTGGCAGGCTGAGGTTCAACCTAAAGTTAGGCATTTCATATGGAGGCTTCTGTCTAAATCTCTTCCCACAAGGGCCAATTTATATCAAAAAAAAGGTGAGAGTGGACAGTTCCTGTCCTATATGCGCTTCTAGTACTGAAAATCTGACTCATTTATTCACCCAATGAGAGTAGGTGAGGGCAGTGTGGTTTGGAAGCCATTTCCAATGGACTCCCTCTAATCAGAAAAATATGGATTTCCAGGAGTGGTTTAGTTATAAGCTGACCATGCTCAAGAAAGCTACTGCTAATGATGCAATGGCAATCCCTAAATTCTTCTATGTGCTATGGCAGATATGGAAGGATAGGAATGGTTTTGTTTTTGAAAACAGATCAGTGGATCAGTAGAGAACAATTCAAATCGCCATGGAGAATGTTTCTATCTATGCGGATACTAACAAAAAAGCTTAGCACAATCATCATATCAACTCTCCCAATTCAGATGCAACTAGTATTTGGCATCCCCCTCCCACTAATAGAACTAAAATTAATGTTGATAGTAGCAGACATTGATAATTCAAAAGTTGGCAATCTTCTTCACCCAGTCGAAGGGGGGAGGTTCACATGTAGCTCTTCAGTGGATGTCTTTTCGCTTCCTTGTGTGTTGCTTGGAAGTGGTGTTGTCAATTTTCTACAAGGCAAAGTTGGTCTGCCAAGTGTACACCTACGCGTTGTTTCTCGGTTGAATCTCTCTCTTCCTCTGTCATAAATCTTTCATTCATTCATGGCAAAAATGTTAATTTCATCCATAAACTTTACATCATTTATCAATTTTGTCCTCAATCTTTTTTTGTTGTCAATTTCGTCCCCAATGTTTTACATTTTCATCAATTTTATCCTTTGAGTAACTTTTTTCAATAAATTAACAACAGACTGCAACTTGTTTTTCAATCAAAATTAGGATTTGAGTTTCTTTTTCTATCAATTTTACATTATATATCATTAGTCACGTAGATTCTGCCATTAATATTTGGCTAAAATAAGAACAAAAGATAAAATTAACCAAAATGTGAAACACTAGAGACGAAACTGACCGCAAAAAGAAGTTAAGGATGAAATTGACAACTAGTGTAAAATTTAGGGAGAAAATTAGTACTTTTGCCTTCATTTATTCAGCTTCATTTTGCAAACATATGTGAGCAATTTTGCAACTTAATCAAAAGATATGAGACTAAATTGTGAGATTTTGCAAAGATATGAGACCAAAAGTGAACAAAAAAAGATACATGACCAAATTAAGAACTCAACAAAATTATAGGACCAAATTTACAGTTTAACCTTCATTCATTTAGCTTCATACTGGTCACATAAAGAAGGAAAATAAAGAGAGAGACCTACTTGGTAACGAAGAAAAGCATCGTTTGTTTCCTTCCACCGAAAACCATTCATACGAAAATCACAAATCTATTGCAGTTTGGGTTCAAAAAGTTGAGCCCATTGTGGTTTGGGTTTGGCTGCGGGTTTTAAAATTTTGAGCCCGCTCAACCCAACCCAACCCGCCAGCCCGCAATATATTAAATAAAAAATAAAATTAATTTTTATTTAGTTAAAATTATATTTTAATATCACAAATAATATTATTTTTACAATTTGATCAATTCATAAATTTTTATTCTCAATTAAGTCCATAAAAAAGAAATTGTGAAGGACCAAATTAAAGAAAAAAAATTAAGAGGGACCAAATTTTTTATAAAATAAATATATAAAAAATAAAAAAACTAGTATGGACCAACTCGCCAACCCAACCCAAACTAACCTGTCACTGTTTGGTTTGGGTTGACTCAATTATTTTCGTTAGCCCAACCCAACCCAACCCGCCAAATAAATTAGTGAGCCCGAACCAACCCGCCCTAAACTCAACCCAACCCAGCACAGCCCGTGAACACCCCTAACTCGAGTATTGATTGTGGATTAGCCAGAGCACCTTATGACGAGTGCTGATCATAAATTCTTACGATTTTACATTATGAGTTTACGTAAAAAAGTGAATTTGACAACCTTAAACCAAATTGTTGACAATTAAAATAATTCAAGAAATGTGTAGTATATTTTGATTATTCAAAGATGAATTAGTTAATTTGCTGTAAATTCATGTACCAAACAATAAATTTTCTAGAAAATGTAAAGCTACAATGTTAAGTTGGGCTAAGCATAATGTTCAAAAATAATGTTGGGCTACACATTAAAGATTCCCTTGGGTCTCTTTTTTTTGGTCAATATTCCTTTGGGTCTCAAAAGTTCATTTTCTAGCCAAAACTCTACTGAACCCACACAGTGAAATTAAGGCCCCAAAGCCCAAGTTCTTAGCACATGTCATTTATTTTTTTTCTAATTTGACCCAAAAAAAAAATAGAAAAAAGTTTTTCCTTAGTCTGGAAGAAAATAAAAATATTTTTTAAAAAAAAGCCGGTGAATCAGACGGTCGTTATTCTCTACAAAACAAAGTGGGTATGCCAAGTGTACACCTACGCGTCGCTTCTCGGTGAAATATCTCTCCTCCTTCATCACAAAACCCATCTGAAAAAGAAGGAAAATAAACAAAGAAAGGAAATCTCTCTACTTGTTCACGAGGAAAAGCATCGTTTCCATCGAAAATCGATCGTTCATACGGAAATCACAGATCAATCAATCACTCACTCTTCGATCGAAAATGGCGCTGGAATGGGTTGTGCTTGGATACGCCGCAGCCGCAGAAGCCATAATGGTGCTTCTTCTCACAATCCCTGGCCTCGATGGTCTTCGCAAGGGTTTGATCGCCGTGACTCGCAATTTGCTGAAACCCTTCCTTTCTGTGGTGCCGTTTTGCCTGTTCTTGCTCATGGATATCTATTGGAAGTACGAGACTCGTCCGAGTTGTGAGGCTGATTCTTGTACCCCAACGGAGTTCCTTCGCCACCAGAAATCCATCATGAAAAGCCAACGCAATGCTCTCCTTATTGCCGCCGCCTTGGTGTTTTACTGGCTTCTTTACTCCGTCACCCATCTCATTGTCAGGATCGAGCAGTTGAATCAGCGAGTCGATCGCTTGAAGAATCGGGACTAGTTGTTGTGTGCAGATTGGGGATTAATTGATTAATCAATCACCTTCTTCGGTTTGTGTTTGTTGTTATATTAGAGATCATTTCTGTTTTGTTGTTATTCCTTTGATGTTTGAATTATGACTATTACTATGTCGATGGTAGTTTTTCTGGTGTTCCCCCTGGTTGGTAATTTGGGATTAATACGACGATATGATTAACTTCTAAAAAAAAAAATGTTTCCCTCTTTTTCTCTTTTCCAATCAATAGATCTCTGATGGATGCTGTTTAAACATTCTGGAGTTTCATGGCAGCCAGTTCCTCTGGATTTCATTCTCTGAAGAAATTCAGAGAGATTAGCGTGAGACAAACCCTTTTATGGAAACTTAAATGAAACCATGCCTTTCACTCCAATCTCTCTTTAATTACAGAAAAATTCAGAGGAGTGATGTCAATTGATGTAAAATTTGGGGACGAAATTGACAATTTATTTAAAATTTGGGGATGAAATCAGTGTTTTTGCCAAGAAAAATTTTAGCAGATGATTAGAGTGAAACAAACTTTTCAAGGAAACTTAAATGAAACCATGCCTAATTACAGAAAAATTCAGAGGAGTTTATGGAGTTTATATCCCACTTGATTAATGGGAGGTATATGATTTTGGTTAGGTCTTTTGATCTATGGAGTTTATTCCTACTTGAATAGGGAGTCCGGAGTAGGGACATCACTTTGTAAATTTTGCTTTTTCACCTTAGGAATCTGATACACAATCTTCTCAACTAATTGCCATGTCCTGTCTTTCCATTTTCTGCTTCTTCTTATTTGGTTACTGTTTATACTGATCCAAGTGAATTACATGGGATTGAAGTTTAGTTTAATAATATTTGTACATTATTGTGAAACTTAAAGAGAAACAAACCGTTTCACTAGAGGAAAATTTAAATGAAACTATGCCATTCATCTCAGTCTCTCTCTGAATTACAAAGAAATTCAGAGGATTGAATTACAGAAGGATCCAAGTTTAGTTTCATGATATGTGTACATGATTGTGACTTTAAATTGTTCATTTTCTTACTTAAGTTCCAACTTCATTGTGAGCCCTGTATGAATTTTTCATCGAACAGGAAAGAAACCCAGTGGCAAGTGCTTATTGTTGTTACTGGTTAGATGTGCAATGCACTATGTCCCTTGGTATAGTATTTTGGTTTCTGTTGTGCGCGTGTTCACTGTAGTTTCTGGAATCTGGAACCATTTATACTGCGAACTTCTGAGAATTAGAAGAAAAGTATTAGTTTTAGAGCATATGAACCTCGCCCATTACTTATAGAAAGAAATACTATGCAGTTTAATGTCATGTGTAATGCTTTCTTTGAACACAGCCAAAAAGGGAAAGCAATTTCTTGCATTAGAAATGGTTGCAATTTTGGTTGCCTATTTATATTATAGAGTAAATTACACTTTGATACCCTGTGGTTTAACCTCATTCCACTTTGGTACCCTGTAGTTTACAACGTGATACTTTGGTATTAACCGTTAACACTTTGGTACACTGAACAATTTTTTCATTAGATTTGGACGTAATTTCGCACTTGCATCTGACATGCCCCACTAAAACTCAATTCTCTAACTTTTGGCCAAAAAAAAAAGATCAAACACAATGTGGATTTCAAAATCTAGATTGTGTTTAATCTTTGTTTCGGCTAAAAGTTAAAAAAAATCGAGTTTTAGTGAGGTATGTGAGATGCACATGTGATGCACATGCGAAATTCCATCCAAATCTAACGGAAAAATTATTCAGGGTACCAAAGTATTAACGGTACATACCCCAGGATATCAAAATGTCACGTTTTAAACTACAGGGTAATAAAGTGGAACATGGTCAAACCACGTGGTACCAAAGTATAATTTACCCTATACTATATAAGGGTATTGTTGCAAGATGCCTTTTCAATGTTGTGCCTAGGTAATGGCAGTATAATGTGATTCTCGAGTTGGTTAGATGTTGAATAAATTTAATTCTCTCCTTTCTCTTCCAGTGCTTGTTCTCTATTGCTCGGGGTTACTAGTCATGTTGATGAATCCATTTGTGTTAAAGTGGTTAATCTTCATATGAATGTCAAGAACTAATTTATTAAAGCCGGTCTTTTAGAAGGTCTTAGTGCTACTGAATCAATAGAACATTTTGGTATTACATCAACCTTTAAGTTAATAGCTGGTGTGGCTTCAAAACAGTAAGGGAGGGACATTTTACTTTGTATGTTTGAGCCTTTTTTAATTAAGAACTAATAAATAGACAGGAATTTCTAGTCTTAAGTTCTTCAAAGACAAATATGCATTTGTTTTTCCAGTTTGGTAAGTGCATGCCGAAATTAGTAGATCTCCAACCTGGTTGCAAAATAGATCTTCAAAAAAAAAAAAGACGATTTTGTCTCAAATAACAAATTAAGCACATTAATAACTTAATGATTGTCTGTCTAATGAATCCCTCCAAAGGTATAGTTACTTTAATTATTATTTAATTTCTTTAATTTTAAACTGCTTAATGATTACCCCTTTTACAACTTTTGGTTTAAGTAATTGGGACCGAATATTTCCGCTATTCACAAAGAGGTTTAAGTAATTGGGACAGAATATTTCCGCTATTCACAAAGAATTGAGATTGGTCCACACGTACTTGTGCTCTTCAGTCCCACGAATTTCGCGAGAGATCGATTCTTGGTTAACTAAGTTATACTATATTTAATTAGATAGTATAACTTAGTTAACCAAGTCACACCTATAATATAATTAATTTGACTCGTAAACGACTGATGAATCATCATCTTAAAAATAAAAGCAAATGATTAATTAGAAATATAAATACTACATGAAGGGATAAACAAATAGAAATAAAAAAAATAACATAATTATAAATAAAAATGGAATTTAAATTAGATTCTATTGGTATTCCTAGTAAATCTATTCGTTAATTCTAGCTAATAATGCTTCTAATTCATGACCAATTTCTACAAGGTCATTAATGATTAAAGTTTGAGAAGTAGTCAATTTATTAGAAGAAATGCTAGTTGGTAGATGTTCTTTAGGATGTTCTTTTGAAGACTTTTTGATTGAATTAACCGAGATACGAGAGTGAGTCATATGATCATTACTTGTAGCTTCTACAAAGCTTCAGAGATTGTTAGGGAGAGTTTCTTCGTCCGGGTTTATAATTAAATCGGATTGCTTTTCTAAAGCACAAATAGTGCTTGGAAACCACAACCTTTTGACTTTGTGTTTATGAAGATTACTTCTAAGTTGGGTATAGATGGTTTGTCTATAATTCACAGGTCAAAATTTGAAAATGCACATAAGTAGTTGAGGGTCTGTTTGGGAGACCATGAAATTAAATCCAATATCATCCAAATGGATGAGATGAGATTATTTTTTAATTGGATGAGATGAGATGATGTATTGGTGTTTGGGTGATTTTAGTGATAATGATGTTAAATAGGGTGTGAAATTATATAAAAGGGTAGGTAATGATTGTGGTTGGTAGAAATAAGTTGATAGATTTTTGTAATTTGTATAGTGAAAGAAATGGTAGGAAATAATGAGATGAGATGGAGATAATAAGATGAGATGAGATGATAGGTGTTTGATTGTGTTTTGATTGAAATGAGATTAAGATGAGATGATATTGGGAAGTGTGATATGGTATTGGAAATTGTGAGGATGAGAAAATTTTGGATTGAGGGTTAGGGGTCAATCCAAATCCAAGTGGATGAGATGAGATTATGGGCCAAAATGAAAATAATATTGGAATTATTTTTAATAATACAATTTGGTCCATAAATTCGAACTGTTCCAATTAATCAATCTCTAACATGTGTAAATGATAACTCGGGACATGTAGAAAACCTCAATCATCAATAATGGGGTCTATTTATGAAATTCAACGACAAAAAAATAACAAATAATAGTTTGAGAACCAAATAGCAAATTACAAAACAACACTAAATTGTAATAAAATGTGTGGTGAAAGGTTCATTTTGGTCCTAAATGTATGG
>QANZ01017575.1:36372-56441 GCA_003254925.1 Chamaecrista fasciculata
TTTTATTAATTAAATAAAGATAAGATAAATATCTTTTGGAAAAGATATAGGATTTGAATTAAAAGATATTAAGGTAATTCTTTTATTCAAAATCATTAGGAATTAGTTATAACTACCTAAGGAGTTTGGG
Source organism: Chamaecrista fasciculata (assembly GCA_003254925.1). Taxonomy (NCBI): domain Eukaryota; kingdom Viridiplantae; phylum Streptophyta; class Magnoliopsida; order Fabales; family Fabaceae; genus Chamaecrista; species Chamaecrista fasciculata. The sequence continues at coordinate 36,503 of QANZ01017575.1, forward strand.
TTGTTTTAAAATTCCTCCAAACCAATATGAGAAATTTCGCCTAGCTCCTTTCTTGGGGTGCAAGATTTGATCTTGCATTTTAAAGATAGGGCAAAGTCGAATTTTATATATAGATATTAGAGTAATATTTAAATTATAAAATCAAATTCTCATGACTCATTCCAACCAATAGGATTTGAGCAAATTAAGATTTGATCTCAAGATTTGATCTTGGATAGTCAAATTCGAATTGGGCCTTTAATTTTGAATTATAATATTAAGTTTCATATTTTAAATCAAAAGATACATTGAGATATCTTAGGATATCCAATATCTTAGAGATATCCTAATTGGATTAGGATTCCCTAAAACTAGGAATGAGAACACTATAAATAGAGGCACTAGGCGCCTATCTCAGAGATAACTAACAACACAGATCAATTCTTGGTCAGACCAAGAATTTCGCCTAGAGCATCTATAGAGAGTGAAAATTCGCCTAAGCCCAATCAATCTTGATAATCAAGAACACTTCTTGATTATTCAAGAATCATAGATATAGTTCCTGTTTTCACTTGGGAAGAAGTGAAGGAGGCTAGCACCTAGGCATCTGCCAAACTGCTCGTGTGGATCACCGGTAGAGGAAGGACACTCAGTGGACTTCTCAAATTCGCAAACACGATAAGTCACCGATCAAAACTAGGTAAACATCTTTTCTTACTTAGTATAAACATAGTTAGTGGATCCTCGAAGGAATCACAGAGTTAGCTTTTAGTTTTATTCGAGTTTTAGTCCAAAAATTTTTAATTTCTTCCGCTGCGCTCCCTCTGTGATTTCCCAACAAACTTTAAGGCGGAAAGGTCAGGCATTAACGTAGATTTCCTTGACAATGCTAATACTTGTCAAGCCAGGGGTTAAAACACTTTCGCCATACCGCATCTTCTAACAATTTGATTGACGAACTCCAAACGCGGATCAAGAAGGAATACTCCAACCTCGGGAAGGAATGGTGCCTTTGGGGCAACCAACATGATCTACAAAGACAATAACTATACAAATTATAATTATTGAAGAATACTACGCAAACACTACATATACTACCTAACGACATCAGATTATACCTAAATTGACCTCTAGACCTTATCGATCTAACAAAATTTTAATTTAACTGTGAGCCATCGTGTTGCGCTGTCGATGCAAAAGCTGACTCAGACGCGTTTTGAAAATTTTCCAACAAAATAGTGACGACTCAAGCTTAGATCAAAGTCTTGTTGAAGAAAAGCATCCAAATATAGTATAGATGCTAACCCAAGGTCGAATTGTTGGGGAATCACAGAGCGTGCGCGCAGCGGAAGCGATAAAAAAAAAACTTTAAATACACGCAGCTCATATGATTCCCAGAACAATCGGTGCTTTGAGTTCTCGAGTCTGAGAAGTCCACTCCGAGTGTCCTTCCTCTGCCGGTGATCCACACGAGCAGTTTGGCAGATGCCCAGGTGCTAGCCTCCTTCACTTCTTCCCAAGTGAATACGGGAACTATATCTACGGTTCTTGAAATTCAAGAACGGTTCTTGAACTTCAAGAATAAAGTGGCGCCTAAAACCCAAGAACTGTTCTTGGTCTCACAAAAAAACCCTAAAGATTTGGTGCAAGTCGAACTTCCTCTCTCTCCTTGAGAAAGTCGACTTTCTCTCTCTAAAACTAGTGTTAGCCGATTTTCTTTGTCTCACAAAGGTACAAGTCGAATTTTCCACTTGTGTGTACTAGTCTCTCAAATTCGACTTTGGCTCTCCTATTTATAGAGTTTGGGGAGTTTGATAATTATAATTAGGGAATCCCTAAATTAGTGGATTATCAAATTATAAAATTATAAGAGTACAGTAATATTATAATTTTAGGCCTTAAATTCTTAATTAAAATATTACCTTAATATCTTAATTTGAATTCAAAATGCAATCTTGAGATTCAAAATGCAAGATCAAATCTTGCCCATGGACCCCACAAGAATGCGCCATCTCCCTCCTTAATTTTAAGGAATTTAATAAATCAAAATAACAATCCTAACTCTTAGGAAGTTATAACCAATTTCCAACAATATTGAATTAAGATATCAAAATTTGAATCTTGAATATCAAAATCAAATCTTGAATTCAAATTCAAATTCAAGTGATGACTCTAATTAACAAAACATTTCCATTAATTAAAATCATTATATATGAGGCGTCACCCTCAATCTTATTATCCCAATATTAGTGAATTTAATAAATCAATAATCTCCTAACTTTTAGGAAGCTTATCTAATTTATTATTCCCTAATATTATAAACAAGAATATAATTGTAAATAGATTAATCCAATTAACTATTGAACAATTAATATATTTAAACTTATCCAACAAATTTAAATATCACAAACGTAGATATTTATTTAAGACAAGATTTCATGTCCTAAGACATTCAACTATGTCTTAAATTGTGTCACCAAAGTGACTCACAAATTAACCCTAATTCGTGTCCCATTGCGGCATCTTGATCCTGCTCATGTGTGACCCAGCAGGCCTCACGTGAAGTTGGTAGCAAGTCATCTCTATGACTCACAAGTCAAGAGCGGACTCTAGCAAGCCATCACGACTACCCAAAACACGTGAGTTATCGCTTTAACGCCAAAACGACTTAACCTAAGTACCACGTTGACATGATCCCTATTGTCACACGATATCTTGGTCATGGATTAGGCATGGGAAAGTCATCCATAATCCAAACCACAACTTTCTCGATTCCCTGAGTTAGTCCCATTTCCCTGTGTGGCCACACATTCCTTGGACAGACTCATCGATGGCGTCAGTTAGATATCTCTCATCTTTAATGAGGGACAAAATCCCATCTTGGTCAACCACATTCCTCAGCACGGTAAACAACCAAACCTGTACCTAGCCTGTATGGCTACCCTGCTACGGGCAACGTTGGACTAGGCCAAAGTTTGACATCTACAACGCTAGAATAGTCAAGACCTCAGGTCTAAGGGCATCGTGACAAGAGTACAGGAGAGGCTAGCTCAGGACTAAAACCCATGCAGGACTCTCCGGGTCGGTCCAGCAACTTGTAATTTCTTACATAATTGCACCATGACTCTCGTAAAGCATCTAGTGCATGTATCTCCATACACCGAGGTCATGCTGGTCTTGGTGCATTCTCGCTCCCATGAGAATAATCGACCAGGGACAGTTTTAGATTAATTATCACATAATTAATCAAGGACACTATCATACTAAACATGCTAATAATATGATAACAACATAATTTATCATCTATAAATTAATCAATATGTTCAAAACATATACATAAAATGATTGGCCCTAGGGCACAATCTCCATCACGAATCTCTCACGGAACTCAATGTGATGAGGTGTAAGAGAACTGTTGTCACGACCCCCTCCGAGGGAGCACGTGACCGGCACGAACATGGGTCATTACCATGTCGTAAGCCTACCCACAATTAATCAATATCAAAAGCATAACATCAACCAGATAATCCATAATATACGTATAGTCATAACATCATCATTCAAATTCATACTTTTGTTAATCAATCAATTTAGAGCATCATCTATTGATGCAAACATTATTTCATAACATTAAATAGAAATACAATCCTACACAATAATAAGACACAACCCCGAATCCTCTCCCTAAGTGCTAGTGGAGCTGACAAACTAGAATTTAAACACCGTCCTATTCAATGAAATAAATACCCACACGAACAATGACGTGGGCTCCTGAATAACTCCCTTTCATAGCAAAGGTTGACACTTGACATTCACCTGTATCTGAAAAATGTTAAACGTGGGGTGAGTCGAAACTCAGTGAGCAGCTAACCCATCCCAGTCGTGGTGTTGGGCACCACCACGTAGGGAGAAGGGTCATAAACCAAATTAGCAATCACCAACAATGAGTAATTTACAGTAACACTCGTTCAACTAAAATAATTCAGCTTCTTTCAGCAATTCCAACATGTATCTTAATGACAAGACAAGAGCAACTCAACTATGAGAAAATTAGTAAATTTTAAAAGAATATAAAATACAAGATTAACCATGGCTTTGAGAAAACCTGTTGAAATCAAGAATTTTAGGGAAACATACTTTGAGATTTCTTTTGAGAAGAAGATAAAGTTTTATAGAGAAGGTGACAAAATTTTACTTTGCTAAAATAAAGTTTGGGGAGGGCAAACAAATTATAAAATCTTTTAAAACTTATTTCAAGGACCAAAATCTTAGGAAGATAAAGTATTTAAATCACTCAAAAATTATAACTCATAAGGACATTTCAAATAATTTCTTTAAGACCAATGAGAGAACAGAAGTCTCATGAGAGATTTAAAAATTAAGTAAAAACGTCCTAACGAGAGAAATATAGATCTCTCTCAAGTCATATTTTTTTAGATACTGGAAATATAGCGTTGCTAGTCATTTAAAATAAAAGTAATCTAGTAGGGCGAAATGCTTTCTTGAAAATACCAATTAAGAGTGAAATCAACATTCGTTCAAAAGAAGCCCATATATCCAAGAATGGCTAGACGACGTCTACCACAATAATATCTACCTGTAAGGTAGTAAGCAACACCACAACCATCTGACTAATGTTATTCTAACCATCATTAGTAATAAAATATTTAATATCCGTAATGTCAATATTCAGCATAACACAATTATTATATTTCAATTTTGCCTCCAATCATGAGGGAACCGCACACAGCATCACCTCAAGTTCTCAACTCGTGGGGACCGCACACAGCTTTTCACCCATCGGGACCGCACACAGCATTATCTCAGCTCGTGGGGACCGCACACAGCTTCTTACCCATCGGGATCGCACATAACATATCTTAACCCGTGGGGACCGCACACAGCGTTTCACCCATCGGGAGCGCACATAGCATCATTTTAACCCATGGGTACCGCACACAGCTTTTCACCCATCGGGAGCGCACACAACATTATCTCATTCATTTCACAAGCAATCAACAGTAAGGCACACACCAAAGTAACGATTTTCAATCAATATCACATTTAGGGTTATGAGAGAGCAAGCACACGCACAAACACAAACCCAATCACAATCACAAACACAAACACAAGCACAAGCACAGGCTCAAATTAGTCAACTCAGAACATACAACACTTTGAGTAAAAATTAACTATTATACCAAAATAAATTTACATTTCAAATGATCAACTAAAACACACAATAAAAGTTACATACTTACATCAAGGTAGCTCGACCAACAAGCTCATGCATTGGATATCAATCACATAATTTAACCGCTCATTATCACAAGAAAGAATCAACGCTGTTACCGACCACAGCAAATGAATCTCACACAGTCAGTTTAATTTATTCAATCTTTTGTCTCAACTCATCACCGAGAGTAATTAATCGTATTATCTGTCTCATCCCTTCACAGGAGAGCTTAAGCATACACATATGGTTCCCAATCAAATCATATAATCAATAACATCCCATTTCTAGCACAATTTCTAAAATAATTCAATCAATCCATTCACGCTCAAGGATAGCATATTTATAACACACCAACCCTCAAGGGACAAGGATAAGAAAGCCGATCACCTTTTCTAGGAGAATGGATGACTTCGCACTTTTAACCTTCAGTCGTCAATAAATTCCAACAGACCTATAAGCATAAACACAACAAAAATTTACCCTTACAATACAAAAATTAACTTTATAGTGACTCGAAGGTCCAACTCTTCACAAATACTAAAGTAAGACTTCTCATACATCACCCACTTCCCAACACATATTCTTACCCCTAATCACTCACCTATATTCCAGCATCCTAAACAAATGATCAACAAGAGGTTTGGGTATCAATTTGGGAGCCTTAGAAATTTTGAAATCCATTGATTCAAGATTTAATTATATTTAAAATTCCAAAATAAGAGCATGAGTCATCCATTACTTTGATACTTCCTTCAATTTTCTTAACTTTTCCAATTCATAAGTCAAATCCCAAGTTGATAATGCTAACAATCTTAACACATTTAAAGAAATTCATTTAGACAACCTCAAAAACATAACTTGAGAGATTTTACAAACTTGACACTCTTATTGTTCAAGTTAGAAATTCATATTCTCACTTCCTCATATTAAATTCAATATTGTTATTCCAAAACACTCCATATTTTCAAAGGACTCCATTTAGTTTTACAAAATCATCAATTTCATCCATAGGGACCAAAATGAAACTTTAAAGTTTATCTAAAACTATCAAATTTCGTAGTACCCTCCACAAATTCGAACTAGAGCATAAGAACTTATAAGAATCATCCATTGAACACATTCAAACCGTTAATTTCAAGAAACCCAAAGATTTTTGCCAAAACCCCCAATTTAGAGTTTACTTGAAACCCTAACGGGTCCAAAATTCGTGTAGATGGAGTCCAAGCCTTAAACCAAGCATTAGAAATGTTCATAGCATCACAAATGAAAACAAAAATACTACAAGTTCGAAGGCAAACCAACAGGTCTCATAGGTTTCAAAAATAGGAGCAAAATGGAGGATTTAAGAAGAAAGTTGCCAAATGCAAAAATGAAGGAGGAGGATGGCGGTGGGCTGTCATCAGCGGCAGCTGGCTGTCGCCGGAACTATTAGATGGGGGCGGAGCGGCGGACGTGCAGGTCTGTGGAGGTGGCGGAGCGAAAATGAGAAGGAAGGAGGGTGGGCAACGAGTTGGAAGAGAAAATGAGAAGAAAAGAGTCGCATGAGCTGTTATAAGGGTAATTGGGACTGTTTCACAATTCTAGTCAACCTCAAGGGTGAAATGAAATTTTAAAGTAGATTTTATAAGGCTGGAATTGCATAAATGTCTAGAAATGTTCAAATCTTTTCAAAATAGTCCCGAAAAACATAAAACTTTAGACATAGAATTTATAGACAAAATTTATATCGTTGGATTCGTTTCGAAGAGTAGATTCTAAATATGTAATTTGTTTCCCAAAACTTTATCTTTAACATCATTCAGTTCCTACTCGAAGTTCTATTGCAGTGCCAAAATAAAAGTCAGACAAAAATTTTGACTTTGTTTGCTCCCAAATTTTTACCACAAGCCAAGTGCTACGTGGGGATTTCAAGTATGACAATTAAAATTCTAAATTATTTAGTTTACTAATTTCTAAAAATTTTTTAAAAAAAAACACTTAAATACTGGTCTAAAACTAGACTAAAAATCAATCTAAAATTCTAAAAATCACTCGTTCCATTTCTAAACCCTGAAAACTAAATTCCAAAATTCTGGGATCTCACATCAACATTTCCAAGTCCTTTTGCAACTCGGGAACCATTGTGTCTAGCATCAGGCAAGAGACCTCCAAGGAGTCATTGAAGTGCTTCTCGTAAGCATTCTTCTAAACTCTTGGAGCGTCTTTGGCAGGCTCCTTAGGGATAGGTTTATCTAGGACATAAAGCTTTCTTTGTTGGGTGAGAACAATTCTCAACTTGAAAAACCAAACAAGGAAGTTCGTCCTATTTAATTTATCCTTCTCAAGGATAGATCGCAGTGAAACCGTTGAACTAACATTTGCCATTTGATTCTACAATTTAGATATGAAAGTTTATTTAGCAAAATATAAATCCACCATTTTATAAAACCCAGTAAATTTATTATTAGTGGCTAAGACCCATATTTCACCAAAGTTTACCGTCGCGGAGGCGATCATGCCCCCTTAAAAGGGTTTAATTTTTAAAGTTCCGTTTTAAAATTCAATTTTAAATCTCATTTAAAATGAACGAGTTGTGCCATGTGTCTTCGCCCCATGTATAGCATACATTTAAGACACATGTACGAATTCTGTATCTCATACAAAATACTACGCACATATCATATACGTTTAAAATTTAAAATTCGCATGTTAAATTTTCGCCACCCTAAAACATACATCTAGCGCCATTTGCATCTCATACAAAATTCTAAATGCATAAAATAAACCGTGCTTGGATATGGCCCATCTACCCTAAATCCCCTCAAGCCAAGGAGGGAATTTTCTAAAAAGAAAAATAAAATTACATTGGGAAAAACCTCTTTTACATTGAGGTGTAAAATTAAAAATAAAATTACATCAAGAATTTAGGGAGACGACACGCAGGCCGTATTTACCAAAAATAAGCCTAGAGCCATATCCAGTCACCATACCCAATCATACATGAACAATTCACATATATTAAATATATACACACGGCATATCACAACACATAAGAAAAACGATTTTTCAAATTGTTTTCAATTTAGGGCTTGTGCAATTTAACATGCCTTCTTAAAATTGAGTCTTGTATCAATAATTAAAATTCAAGAATCAAATTCAAGAATTCGAATTATTGGTCCAAAATTAAAAATTCATAATTTAAAATTTCGACCACCCTATATGTATATTATAATTAAAACAATTTTAATTAATATATATAATTAGGGATTTCGACCAAGACATATAAATATTATAATTAAAACACCTTTAAACTAAAATATATATGTATGGTTGGATTAAGACTCATAATTTTAAGAACTTTTAAAATCAATCCAATTGATTACATATGTATCTCATACATATAGTTTTGCACCAATTCTTTAGATATTGTTCCAAAACATATGTGGTGGCAATTTTCGCAAAACTTAGCATACGATTAAAAAATGTAAACATCTAATCATACATCACATGTATAATCACACAAACTAATATAAATATGAGTAGCGTGGCTCTGATACCACTGTTGGGAAATCATAGGGTCGGCGCAGCGGAAAACACGGTAAATTAAAATTTTTGGCTTCCCTATGATTCCTTCCAGGATCCACTATCAACATTTATATCAGTTAAAGAAAGAAATTTACCAAATTTCAATCGGTGAGTATGAACTTGCGAATTGAGAAGTCCACTCCGAATGTCCTTCCTCTACCGGTGATCCACACGAGCAGTGTGAGATCCCAAAATTTTAGAATTCAGTTTTGAGGATGTAGAAATAAAATTGGTGATTTATAGTATTTTATATAGATTTTTTTTAGCTAGTTTTAAACCAGTATACGGGGGTTTTAGTTTAGTTTAAAAAAAAATTAAAATTAAATTAATTAGTAAACTTGATAATTTAGAATTTTAGTTGTCATATTTAAGATCTCCATATTTTTATGAGCTTTTGGTAAAAATTTGGGAACAAACGGAGTTTAAAATTTTATCTGACTTTTATTTTGGTACTGTGATAGAACACTTTTGAGTAAGAATTGAAATATGTGGGAGGCGAAGATTTCAAAAACAAATTACATATTTGAAACCTACTCAACGCAACGAAGCTAGCGATATAATTTTTGTCTTGAAATTCTTCTTCTAAAATTTTGAGTTTTAGGGACCATGTTGGAAGGATTTAAATGATTCTGGGTATTTTCACAAATACTAGTTCTTGTAGCACTGCATCTTAATAACATTTTGTCCCCCCTGACTTTTGAAAATTTCAAAATGACCCCACAGACCAAAACAAATCAGCCACGATGCTTTTCCTTCTTCATTTTGGCTCACGCACTTTTCCCTTCGCGAACCCACTTCTCTCCCTCTCACCGTCGCTGCCTTTGCCTCCAACCACCACCGTCGTCGACGCTGGTCATCAGCCACCGTCCAGAGGCCGCCGGCGACGTTGTCTGCCCACCTCCCGCCGGCTGTCGTCCTCTCCCCTCCATCTCTCCTCGGTGACGCCATATTGCGAATTTCTTTCTCTTTGCTTCCTCCTTTCGATTTTTCGGTTTTTGCTGCTTAATCTGTGATGTGCTGCTGTTTTTTTATGATTCTTGGTGTCTTAGTTACTCTGAATTGGTGGTTTGGCACTTGGTTTCCATATTCATGAATTTTGGACCCGATAGGGTTTGGGGTAAGCTTGAAATTGGGGTTTTTGATAAAATCCTTTTGTTTTCTTGAAATTGATGGTTCAAATGAGTTTGTTTGATGATAATAATGAATTCTATTTCATCAATTTTAATTTAGAGATTATATTTTGAAATTTGATGTTTTGGCATAAAACTTTGAAGTTGCATTTTGGTCCCTATGAGTGATTTTGGTACTTTTGGCAAACTAAATGGAATGTCTTGGAATCATGGAGGGTTTTAAAATAACAATATTGAATTTATTGTGAAGAAATGAAAATGTCAAATTCTAACTTGAAGAATAAGAGTATCAAGTTTGTAAAATCTCCCAAATTGGTGTTTGAGATACTCTAAATGAATTTCTTTTCATGTGTCAAGGATGTTTGCAGTATAAATTTTGGGATTTAATTTATGTATTGAAAGTAATTGGAAGTTTGAAGGAAGTATCAATTACTGAGTGAATCATGCTCTTATTTTGGAATTTTAGATGTAATTTAATCTTGAACCAATGGATTTCAAAAAGGTGCTAAGGCTCCCAAAATTTATACCCAAGCCTCTTGTTGGACCTATGACTAAGATGCTAGGATTTTAGGTGGGTGTAGGAAAAGATGGGATAAATGCTTGATTAGTTGGTGCATATATGATCCATTAGCTAACTTGTTAAAGTGTTAGTTGTGGTATATTAGACCTTGGGGTTATTGGGATTGTTCCTAAATAGTAGTGTTTGTCATGTTATGAAGATTTCGTTAATGCTTCCAGATGTCTTGCACCGTATGATGATAGGAATGAAGGAAGCTATGAAGACTACTAGGTCAGCTAAGGTGAGTGGATTTTTCTTCCTTGCCCGTGTGAGGGCTTAATTGATAATGTGGTTCGCTTATTTTGTGAACTAACACCTTTCATTGACAGTTCGTCGAATTGGAAATCTTGAGTACTTTTGGATATAAGTGGTCGTATTTTTAAATATTTTGTTGATGGTGGTGAGTGGTTGAATTAGAATTGAATTACTTGAAGATAATTATTACTTCTTGTGAATGAGTGATCGTGTACGGTATATGCTCCGACTGAGGGGTGTGATCATTATTTGTAATCCTCCCCAATGAAGGGTTTAGGCTGATATATATTGAAATTATTGGGAAATTTCCTTACGGTGGAAGTCTTGATTCTGCAACACTAGTTACTTGAATTACTTATAATTGATGTAGGAGGTGGTGTTCATGTTTATTTGGATCTATATAAAGTTGGTCATGACAAGTGTTTGGATGAATTTATTGTCACCCTTATATTCTTGTAATCTCGATTGACTGTATTTATAAGGCTATTGGTGTTGTTGATCTTTTCATGCACTATGTGATGTTCTTTAATGTGTGTTTTCTTCTTGTGGAATTTTATTGATTTCTCTAAGTGATGGGTGTCTTATGTTTTGTTCATCTTAACATTTGATTGATGACTTAATGTTCAAATTAGTGAATTTTAAATGTACTTGTGTTTGATCTTAAACTTTTTGATCAATCTGTCTTGGTGAAAACTAAATTCTGACTGTGTATCTTATTTGTTCACTTAGAATCTTGATTGATGCTAGTAATAGTATTTAATATTTATTTGAGTGATATGTGTTCTGAGTTGACAAAATTTGATTGTGTTTGCGTTTGTGTTTCTGCTTGTGTTTGGGTTTGGGTTTGTGTTTGTGTTTGTGTTTGTGTTTGTGATTGTGATTGTGATTGTGATTGTGATTGTGATTGAGATTGGGTTTGCATTTGTGTTTGTGTATGTTGTTGCTCTCTGATAGTTCTAACTGTGATGTTGATTGAAGATGTTTACTTACTGTGCTTTATTGTTGACTATTTGTGGAATGAATGAGATAATGCTGTGTGCGGTCCCGATGGGTGAAAAGTTGTGTGCGGTCCCCACGGGTTGAGATTGTCACGACCCCCTCCGTGGGAGCACGAGACCGGCACGGACATGGGTCCATCCCACGCCGTAAGCCTACCCACCGTCAACCCATATCAAAAACACAATAGCAACATAACAACTCACTTTATACACAATTATACTAAACAATACTTGGACATACATAATTCATCATTCACTTGCACATTTCTGTCAATCTATCAATTTAAAATATCGTTTATCAATGCAAACACTGTCTCAAAATATCAAATAAAGAGACAGTGCCAAATAAAAACTATGGCACCAATGAGTCATACAAAATATCAATTAAATCCCTTAATACCCTCCCTAAGTACTAGTGGAGCTGACAAACTAGAATTTAAACACCGTCCTATTCAATGAAATAAATACCCACACGAACAATGACGTGGCTTCTGAATAACTCCCTTTCGTAGCAGTAGTTGACACTTGACATTCACCTGTATCTGAAAAATGTTAAACGTGGGGTGAGTTGAAACTCAGTGAGCGGCTAACCCATCCCAGTCGCGGTGTAGGGCACCACCACGTAGGGAAAGGGGTCACCAACAATATCGGAAACATGATGACAAACAAATCTCATAATAAGTTCACTATACATTAAGAATGACTACTCTCATAATTGTATTTAAGTACCTTTATTAATCGGATATAAACAATGATTCAAGTACATTGTCACTAGCAACATAGGGGGTTACAAAATGAGAGAAAGATTTCGTAACTTTAGAAGTGAAAACTCATTAAGAAGTATTAATTAAGAAAGATTCCATAACATAAGGGATTTAGGTAAAGTCTATTTTTGAATATTTGGTTGACAAAATTAAACTTGAAATGAAGTGATAAAACTTATGTATTGATAAAGTAAACTTTTGGGTATGAAGACAAGTCATGAAAACTTCTTTTAAAACTCCTTTCAAGAATCAAAAGTTTGATAAGGAAGATTATTTAAGCTAGTCAAGGACTAACATCTAAGAATTTCATGATTTCAAATTTATGGACTATTGAATGAAAGAATGAGTAATGGAAGGTTTGGAACATATGTGAGACCATCATACCATCAAAATGTAGTTCAACAGGCCTTGCGAAACTTAAGGAGTTAAAGGGTTAGAGTATTTACTACTCCATAAGGGAGGTTTAGTGAAAATTAATGATTTTCTTGAAAGCAATAATTTAAAGTGAAAACTTATTTTGCTGTCCTGAAGAATTCCATGGTTAAAGCATATAAAGTCATCAAAAGAAAGAGTCATGAAGAATTCAAGATCTGAGTAAAACCAATGTGTCATCAAAGAATAGGTCTTGGAAAAATTGTTCAACAAAGGTTACTTTAGTGAGAAGGTGACTTCCTTGAAAGTACTTATTTAGAGAGAAAAGGTAGCTTAAATATAATATGAAATTCCCAACGATAATTATACCCATAACGTTCACCTTTAAAATAAACAATAACACTGCCAAATCCAGGGATATCATTCTAACCATTAGAAATGACGAAAACACTCAATATCAACAACATCAATGTTCAACATCGAGCAATCATTAATTCATAATCAAATAGGGTTTCAATGCAATAGATCTATCAAGTATCACAACACAGCTGGGCGTTACGTATCGCCGTCCCCCAGCATTCCCATTTCCATTTCTAATTCCCACCTAGTCGGTATGTATCGCCGTCCCCAGGGGGTTTGCTCACTTTCATATCCATATCCACTGGGCGTTACGTATCGCCGTCCCCAGGGGTTTCTCATTTTCATATTCTCTTTCATTTCCCACTTGGGCGTTACGTATCGCCGTCCCCAAGGGGTTCTCATATCCATTTCCTTTTCCATATTTACCTGGGCATTACGTATCGCCGTCCCCAGGGGTTTCTCATGTCTGTCTCCTCTCATAACTCCGCTGGGCGTTACGTATCGCCTTCCCCAGCATACACAAACACAAGCACAATACAAACACAAACACAAACACAATTCAATTCAGCGGAATCAAACCTATGACACACCAGAGTAAGAAGTGAATGTTACAATCAAACACAATCCAATTCAGTCAAACCAAAACATACCACTCATTAGACTAAGGAATGAATGTTATAATCAACCAAAACACAAACACAATCCAATCCAGCCTAACCAAAACATACTACACAACAGAATAAGGAATGAATGCTAATCAGCATCAATACACATCATACATGGGCTGGTAAGTTAGCAACCAAAGTGCAACTATTATCATCAATATACTTCGCCAAAATTTCACAATTTCTATTAAGGCAAATCATTCACGGAGCTTCTGGTCAATGCAAGTATACTTGAAGTTCAGAAGTCTCAAGTAACCATTAGCAAATAGGCAATTTGAATAACAAGTGGGATCATTCACAAGCAGATTTAACAATTAGGCAATTTATACGACAAGTGATATCACAACAAGCACATTTAACAACTAGGCGATTTATAAAGCAAGTAATATCATCAACAAGCAAACCCTCAAGCGGGGCCGAGATAAGAAAGCCACTCACCTTGATTCCAAGGATAGATAACTACACCTTTTTGCTTTCCAACCAACGACCAGTGTAAGCAAATCTATAAACACATTCACAACAATGATTCAATCACACAATTCAAGAATTGACTTTCAAATGACCCGAAGGTCTAACTCTTCACAAAAGTTAATGATAGATTCTCACAAGACACCCACTTCTTAACACTCACCCTAACCCTTAGTCATCCCCACCTAGAATTCTAACACCTAAACAAGAGACCAATAAGAGGCTTGGGTATCAATTTGGGAGCTCAAAAAGTGTTTTGAAAATCCACAAGTTTCTATAATGATTCACAATTAGCATTTCAACAATCAAGGTAAGCTAATCCCCAATTTGTCTCTTTATCCACAACTTCCCATAATCATATTCTCATCATAAATCATACTTTTGTAAACAAAGCTTTGGTGTAACATAGGTTCATATGTGAAATTCAAGCCACCCAACTTAACCAATTCTTTGAAATTCAACACTTCCATCAAAAGTATCAATATTAAAAACTTACATTTAAATTCAATATTATGACTTCAAAGCCATCCATAATTCAAAAGAACTTCATTTAGTTCATCAAAACCATTTAAATCATCCATCGGGACTAAATTGCAGCTTTAAAATTTTATCAATAATAACTAAGTTTTAGAATATACCTTTTAAATTCAAATCAATGTAATAGAACTCATTATTAGCATCTCTTAGGCTCAACCAAAACATTAATTTAAAGAAAACACAAAAATTTGGCCAAAAGCTAGAGTTTCAAGTTTGCTCTAAGTTCATCGGATTTGGGGAAATGAAGGGTATTGTGCCAAACCACAAACCCAAGGTTCATGAGTGTTAGATACATGCTATTTCATCATTATGCAGTAGTAATTTCAAGAGAAACAAGAAGAAAACGCAGCTCCACAATTTAGACAGAAAAACTAGAAACTAAAATGTGCTACGGTTCAAGAACTTGATGGAAATAGAGTCAAACATCAAACCAACATTTGGGGATGTTAAAATACATCAATAATCAACACTTGACAGCAGCAACACACAAAGAATATCAGAGGAAACAAGTGGGTGAAACAAAAACGAAAATCAAAGAAATGGGTGAGAAAACGCCACCTAGAGGAGATGAGAAGAAATGAGTGACGGCGGAGGCTGTTCGCCGGCGTACGATGGTGCTGGGAGTTTGCCGACGTCATCTGTAGTGGTGGAGGGTGGCTGGACGGCAACTGGGGGCGTGGGTGGTGAGGAAGAGTGCAAGACGAGAGAGTGTAAGAAAATGAAGAAGGAGTCGTGTGGGCAATTTTATGATGTTGGGGCTGTTTTAGTAATTCTCAAAGTTGGGAGGCTGAAAGTAATTTCTGCAGAGAGATCTTTCAAGTTCTAGAGAGGGAATATTCTCTGCAATATTCTCTAAATTTCAGAATTCCTTACGTTTTAGTCCCTAAAAACACATTTTTCAAAGTGAAATTTTTTTTTACAAAAGTTATATCGTTTGATTCGTTTCAAGAGGTAGATTCCAAATATGAAATTTATTTTTGAAAACTTTATCTCTAACATATCCCGTTTCTTACTCGAATGTGATCTATTGTAGTACCAAAATAAAAGTCAGATAATATTTTAAACTCTGTTTGCTCCCAAATATTTACCACAAGCCAAATAAAATACGAGGGTCTCAAATATGACAATAAAAATCCCAAATTTCCGAGTTTGCAAATTTATAAAAGAAATTCTAAACTAAAACTTCTAATACTGGCCCGAAACTAAATCAAAATCTATTTTGAATTCTATAAACCATTAATTCTATTTCTAGGCCCCTAAAACTAAAATCTAAATTTCTAGGATCTTACAATCTTCCCCCCTTAAGAAATTCGGTCCCCGAATTTTTCAACACTAATCTCAATTGTCGAACAAAAGTGGATACTTAGCTTGCATCTCCTCCTCTGGCTTCCTCATGTGAATGGTTCCACCATCGCCTCCACCAACGGAATCTCTTTTGTCCTCAACTTCTTAATATACCAATCCAAAATCACTATTGGTACCTCTCATCTAGTATCAATTTTATTTTATAAAATTATGAATGAAGATAAAGATGACATCGAATTTACAATAAAGGTGATTCCTAAAAAGAAAATGAGATTACAAAGAACATGGTGTGGCTATAATAAAAGATATCTCCTTTGGGAATGCATAGGGAAAAGAATTTTATTCATTTATTTAACATCTCACGAAAGGGGCTAAATATAGCATGTAGTAACTGCTCCTCAATTTATTTAAAACATACTCACATTCTTTGTTCCCAAATCAAGATGACACTCATAATCCACTAACTTCTCAAATGCCAAGGACCTCTTGTCCACTCATGAACTCAGTCAATGCTCAAAATGACTATGAACTTAAAACCTTTAGTGAGGAGTCAAGACTTAGTGAGATACAACAAGGGAGAATTTTAAAGGTTTTTCAAAACTCAAAATAAGAACCACATCCATTATAACCAAGTAAAAATAAAAGAGAATCATGAACATGAGCTACAAAAAAATTCAAAATAGTCCCCACCGTGACAGCACATTAAAACAACAAGGCCACTTGAAAAAAAAATAGTGAAACCAACCTAAAGGTTTGTCTAAATATGCATCAAACAAATCAGAATTTATAGTCACTCGAAACTATAAGAAAAGTAATTGAAATAGGTTTCAAAGTGACATCAAACGAATTTCATATCATGACAGAAATTGTTGACCATAAAGCCCCTCGAGAAGTATAAAAACAAACTTAAAAGTGAGCCTAAGAATGCATCAAATCAATCCTTGTATGAACAACCACATGGAAAATACACTTAAAACAGAACTAAACCATACTGGGACTTTTAGATAACGAAAGCACTTGCGGACGCAAAAAGAAAAAGATTTGAAAAGATGTCAAAAATTTGTGGTCAAATCAGATTGGTTTATTTATTTATTTATTTTTATTTTACAGCAAAATGACGTGTAACTACCTGAAAACTGGTTTTAAGACATTCCTAAAATGTTACTGAGACAGAATGGATCAAACAAGTCATTAAGGACAATAAAATTTTATGCAAGATCATGTACAAGTACTAGGAAACCTCCTCTAAACGCAGCCATGACAGATTGGAAACTTTGGATTGTAAAAATGCACATAAAAGCATGGGCAGACAATTGAAAACAGGTCTTCAACATGGCTAGACTTGGTTAGGACATTTAGACATCAACATGACATTGAAAGGTATGGGAAATACCTCTAAAGCATGCCCAAAATATTATTAAATAAAATGTGTACAAAATTGGCCATTACAGAAAATTAAATAACTTGTAAGTGCGTATAAATGATAAAAACAATATTCAAAATGGTTCCATAATGGAAGAGACACTCTAGATAGTAAAATGCAAGGTGCAATGCATGAAAAGAGACTTAAGTATGGGTTTGAAACGTAACCAGGCCTAGTTGGGAAATCTTAACAGCAAAACAACATTGTAAAGCATGAAGAAAGAATTGAAATAGGTCCAAAACATAGCCAAATTAGATTGAGACATTGGGAGAGTAGAACAATAGTTAAATGCATGCGAAAGGGCTTCAAAGGCATGACTAATACGTTAGTGAAATAAAATAGGCACTTGAGATAGCAAGATCAAATACAAAACGCTTAAAGTTCACTTACTCCTATGTACCCATATTTTTTTTTTTTCATTCCTAGAATGTGTAACTTGATAAGAAAAGATAAGGAAAGAAACTAGATTGCGCCACATTTAACAATTATTCAAAATAGAGTATGTAATAATTAACATGGACTCAGAACCTTAAACAACAATTATCATTGAAAGACAAAAGTCTTGGATGAATGAGACTAAAGACAACACTCATTAAACAATAAATAATGATATCAAATTCCTAATCAATCAAATTATCAATTTTTTTTTTGAAACAACACCAGTCACCCCACTCCTTATATCAGTATCCTTAACCAACCAAAGTGTTTATTAGAAAATTCAAGCAAACATCCAAAAAGGCATATAACAATGGATACTTCAACTATTTACCCCTTCGAAACTATATGCCTTATTAAGGAAAGATAAGAAAGAAAGAATGACCTTACATTCTTGCAACTTCATAATTATAGAAAATCAGAGAGGGTGTACGTAAGATGACTTTAGCAACATTTCATAAGTATATCATAAAGAACTACAATTGACTGTCAACAATACAAAGAAAGGAAGAATAAGCAAACACCTCGGCACAACAACATAATGCACAATCATCAAAGCTTCAAACTTATCATAGACTAAACAGGAAAGGAAACTAGGCAAGCACTAACAGTAAAAGACTTAATGATTTACTAAAACGTTTCTTAAACCTTGGAGTCTTTACATGCCTTAGAGAAAATAAAACCTTTTAATCCACACATATCATCAAAAAAAAATCAGCACACAAATTAATCAGATATTCTGAAAACGTTAGATTCGCATAATTCAATATCAGGCTCTAAGAAAACAGAGAAGACGATTTGAACTGGGTCAGCATTCCAAGCAAGGTCATAATGCCCATTGGCAAAAGTATTAATCCACATCAAACATGAACAACACTCCCATAAACTACAGTCCCAATCCATATCATGCTAGGAAGTTCATCACAGTAATCTGCATCTGCAACAAAATGCTCAAAACACCGCAAACATACATTTCGGCCATTCCATCAGTTCCACTATCGAAGTACAAAAACAAGTCTCAAACACCATAGTAGGAATTCACAAGCCAGAGTTATATCTCGAGTGCTCCTCTACAATCTATCGTTACCTCTAATAGACACAAAACAATGATTACTCTGCCCAAGGGAGTAAGTGTCTTATCATTCGTCCAAGAACACACTCTAAAACTTACTTCACAAAACATAGATGTTTATAGAAAAAGAGAGACACTACAGAAAACACCACTAACCCTAAAGACAAAGGACATCCAAGAATTGAGTTACAATGACACGACACATCCTAAGCGTTCTCCTGATGTCAGCTTAGATCATCGTTATGCCCGGGATTCATAAAGATGACCAAGATGACACCCGAGACCACTAGTAGCACCACTAGACTTAGAGAAAACCTGGCTCTGATACCAACTTTGTCACGACCCCCTCCGTGGGAGCACGAGACCGGCACGGACATGGGTCCATCCCACGCCTAAGCCTACCCACCGTCAACCCATATCAAAAACACAATAGCAACATAACAACTCACTTTATACACAATTATACTAAACAATACTTGGACATACATAATTCATCATTCACTTGCACATTTCTGTCAATCTATCAATTTAAAATATCGTTTATCAATGCAAACACTGTCTCAAAATATCAAATAAAGATACAGTGCCAAATAAAAACTATGGCACCAATGAGTCATACAAAATATCAATTAAATCCCTTAATACCCTCCCTAAGTACTAGTGGAGCTGACAAACTAGAATTTAAACACCGTCCTATTCAATGAAATAAATACCCACAGGAACAATGACGTGGGCTTCTGAATAACTCCCTTTCGTAGCAGAAGTTGACACTTGACATTCACCTGTATCTGAAAAATGTTAAACGTGGGGTGAGTCG
>QANZ01017575.1:60016-70098 GCA_003254925.1 Chamaecrista fasciculata
TTTTGAAAATCCACAAGTTTCTATAATGATTCACAATTAGCATTTCAACAATCAAGGTAAGCTAATCCCCAATTTGTCTCTTTATCCACAACTTCCCATAATCATATTCTCATCATAAATCATACTTTTGTAAACAAAGCTTTGGTGTAACATAGGTTCATATGTGAAATTCAAGCCACCCAACTTAACCAATTCTTTGAAATTCAACACTTCCATCAAAAGTATCAATATTAAAAACTTACATTTAAATTCAATATTATGACTTCAAAGCCATCCATAATTCAAAAGAACTTCATTTAGTTCATCAAAACCATTTAAATCATCCATCGGGACTAAATTGCAGCTTTAAAATTTTATCAATAATAACTAAGTTTTAGAATATACCTTTTAAATTCAAATCAATGTAATAGAACTCATTATTAGCATCTCTTAGGCTCAACCAAAACATTAATTTAAAGAAAACACAAAAATTTGGCCAAAAGCTAGAGTTTCAAGTTTGCTCTAAGTTCATCGAATTTGGGGAAATGAAGGGTATTGTGCCAAACCACAAACCCAAGGTTCATGAGTGTTAGATACATGCTATTTCATCATTATGCAGTAGTAATTTCAAGAGAAACAAAAAGAAAACGCAGCTCCACAATTTAGACAAAAAAACTAGAAACTAAAATGTGCTACGGTTCAAGAACTTGATGGAAATAGAGTCAAACATCAAACCAACATTTGGGGATGTTAAAATACATCAATAATCAACACTTGACAGCAGCAACACACAAAGAATATCAAAGGAAACAAGTGGGTGAAACAAAAACGAAAATCAAAGAAATGGGTGAGAAAACGCCACCTAGAGGAGATGAGAAGAAATGAGTGACGGCGGAGGCTGTTCGCCGGCGTACGATGGTGCTGGAAGTTTGCCGACGTCATCTGTAGTGGTGGAGGGTGGCTGGACGGCAACTGGGGGCGTGGGTGGTGAGGAAGAGTGCAAGACGAGAGAGTGTAAGAAAATGAAGAAGGAGTCGTGTGGGCAATTTTATGATGTTGGGGCTGTTTTAGTAATTCTGAAAGTTGGGAGGCTGAAAGTAATTTCTGCAGAGAGATCTTTCAAGTTCTAGAGAGGGAATATTCTCTAAATTTCAGAATTCCTTACGTTTTAGTCCCTAAAAACACATTTTTCAAAGTGAAATTTTTTTTTACAAAAGTTATATCGTTTGATTCGTTTCAAGAGGTAGATTCCAAATATGAAATTTATTTTTGAAAACTCTATCTCTAACATATGCCGTTTCTTACTCGAATGTGATCTATTGCAGTACCAAAATAAAAGTCAGATAAAATTTTAAACTCTGTTTGCTCCCAAATATTTACCACAAGCCAAATAAAATACGAGGGTCTCAAATATGACAATTAAAATCCCAAATTTCCGAGTTTGCAAATTTATAAAAGAAATTCTAAACTAAAACTTCTAATACTGGCCCGAAACTAACTCAAAATCTATTTTGAATTCTATAAACCATTAATTCTATTTCTAGGCCCCTAAAACTAAAGTCTAAATTTCTAGGATCTTACAGAGATAATGTTGTGTGCGGTTCCGATGGGTGTAGAGCTGTGTGCGGTCCCCACGGGTTGAGAACTTGAGGTGATGCTGTGTGCGGTTCCCTCATGAGTGGATGCAGACTTGAAATCTCATAATTGCGTGTTGGTGGTGAATTAATTGTTGAATCTTCTTTTGCTTTGAGCGTTCACTTTCTTATAAGTTAATAGTTTTCATTAATTGGTTTACATTGAGACTTTATTATAAGTTGATGATTGCTACGAATTGGTTGTATTGACATTTCATTTGCTATGGAATTGATGACTTTGGGGGGTTGAATACTGGTATTATTGACAGTGGGTGAATTTGAGATCTTTGATAGTCTAAATGATATTGGTCGTATGACTTCTGCGATGTTGGCTATCCTACGTGTAGACGCAATGGAGGTAAACACACATGATTTAATTTTAAATTAGTATTTTCTTTAAACTATTATTCTTTACCAAATTACTTATGCTTACAATAGTTTTTTACAAAGTTTGGTTCCTAGTATCTCTAAATGTATGACTATATATAACTTATGTTATTACTCAATCTCTAATTTCTCATGACTTTTCTCTAACTTGATAGTCCTAAAGGATTTAATCGTAAACCCTTGTGAATTTTAAGTCTGTGATTGATTTAAATACTCTATCATATTAAACGATCGATCTTGGTAAGGAGCTTCAAGAGAAGGTTTTATTACTTGATTACCTGCCCAAATATCGTTTTAACAAAGCTCTAAATCTTTTGTTACTAAACATTATATTTTCTCGATGAATCTCCAAATAATGTTTTCTTAAAAATCCTTTACTTCCAAAAGACTTCCTTAAACTCGTGGTTGTTCACACATTGTAATTTCTCTAAAGGTGTAACACCTCCAGTAAATAAGGCATACATATATTAACTAGAGGTTACATAACATCCGAATACAGCCCTGAATATATACAGAATATACAATAAACACTAAAACCTACCAAAACAAAAGAAATCAGGTAGAAGGGTGAAAACCCTCAGGCGACGGGTTGCTTCCTTGATCCGATTCTACGCCTGTTTGATCCTACACAATTGAAACTGAAAAATATGGAATGGGGTGAGAATAAAATTCTCAGTAGAGTTACTAAACCCTCACTTACCACCAATCCTCAAACAACACTCACGTTCTAAACAATTTTGCTAATCCAAAATTAAAATTAAATAATATCAACTGCAACATTAAGCAAAGATAATTTAACATATCTATTTACTATATTATTACAAATTGACTTAGTCACAAAACAACTTTCATTAGAACTTCTTCAAAACATACCAATACTAGTCACAATTATGAAACATAATTTGCATATTAATAACAATATTATTAATAATATCACATAATCCTTTATTTCATTACCACCAAATAATTTCTCACTCAAATTCATCAAATTTCACAATTAACATCATCAACAATGTCATGATCTCAAAGTAAATGGTCGTCTCGACCTAGGCTTTTCCGGAACGTCTCCCGGTGTGCGCACAAACCAACTAGCCTGTCACCTAAGGAATCCACCTTAGGCCAACTATGGAATCCACCATAGCCGTTACCCCAGTATTCATCGCGAATAAAAGGGGAGGGATTCCACCCTCAGGTATCATGACATAATTTCACAAATAAGGAATTTCAATTTCAAAACCACAATTTGATCCATTTCCAAACTCATAATCCAATTCAAGACAATTTCCACATATATCATCTCTTTAGGGACTAAACTGAAACAATAAAATATATTGACTTTATATACAAACCCATTATTTACTTAATGCTTAATTAACCCAAAATAGCTAAATTTACATTTACAAAGCAATAGTGATCTGATCAGGACCATAATGAAATAAAACAGAGTTTCAACGAAATAAAACAGAATTTCCAGACATATTGAAAACAAAACAGAAATGCAGTTTGGTCCTTTTGACAGTTTCAAATCAGTCCCTTCCTATACTTTTGACTTCATCTTTCCTTCAAACATTGAAAACTCACTCTCAAACATTCATTCCCTTCTATTCTCTCTCACTAGCACCTCCCAGCACCACAAACTCGCCGGAAAGTTGGCCGGAAAACATCCCAAGACAGAACAAAATCTTCATCAACAAGACAACATTATTTAGAGATTAGAACCTGAATTTAAAGCTTATAGTTGAGGAAATGTGTTCATAACTTTGTTACTTTAAACAAGAATCGAAGAATATAAAATCCAACTCCTTTTGTTTTGAGAACAACACAAAAGTTCTTCTAAGACTCTGTTTTTTTTGCCGTTTTTCTGGCAGCACTCACTGTTTGCTGGATTCCTCCGCCTACAGTGGTCGGATTTGAACTGTGCGACCACCGACTAATTCCTAACATCCTCAGCTACAAATGCTTATTTAGGATCGATATCTAGTTCTCTCTCTATCGTGCCCAGTTTTTCCTCCAAAGTTCACCTTCACACTCTGTTTTTCCGCTGCTCCGGGCAGCACCTCTTCAACGGCGGATTCCGCCACCTACAGTGGTCGGATTTGACATGTTCTACAACCTAAAGATTTCTGACATCCCCCTCTTCAATTTCGCCTTCTAGATCGTAGTCCAGTTCCCACTCTATGTGACTCAAAAACACACCCAAAGTTGCCCTATCAATTTTCGTCTAAACAGAGTAACACAAAATTGTGGAGAAAATGAAGTTGTAAAGAGGAGGAGAGTAAAATAACTCTACCTTGGATGTTTAAAGCTTCCAAACTTGATGATTTCACTACCAATTTGAAGCAAGCCAAAGTTCTCTTCCTCTTTCTCCTCTTCTCCTCTCCACCGACCTTGTTCCTCTTATTCTTCTAAAATTTCATGTCTTCGCCGACTCTCCTCTCATCCCTAGCATTTAAATCAAGTTAAATCAACTTTGGCTGAATTTGTAATTGTCCCCCCAAACTTTCTATTTCCTTTCCATAAAATCCCTTAATTGAACTCCAATTTTCCCATAAATTCATAATTAAGTCCCTCAATAATTCCCTTTTGGTCCCTTGAGCCTTAAACTCAAATTAAATTAATTTCATTCACAACCAAAATAATTTCCCGAACTTGCACTTTGGTCCTTCCCACTAGTACAATTACACTTCCTTAACTTATTTCCATCAAAATTCTTCACCATTCCTTCACAATTTTCTTTCCAAAGTTAATTGCTCTTCCTTTTGCCAATCTTAGAATTATAACTCACCTCAATTAAAATTAAATTTTTCCTCGGCTGTTACAAAAGGTTCGACAAATTATTTCGTCTTGAAGTGTTTCATACCTTGTGATACGATTAAGGTTTTAATCACTGAATATGTTGGATCATTTATTTGAGAGAATGCTAATATAGATTGATCATTGTTGTTGAGTTATGGCTTTGTTGGTGACCCTTGAAATGGGTCAGCCACTCACTGAGTTGTAAAACTCACCCCCTTCCCTTTATTTATTTTTAGTTGCAGGTTTAGAAGGTTTGAAGTGTCGGGGTAGGTGATGTTCTGTTAGCAGGCGACACACACATTCTTCGTGTGTGCCAGGTTGTACTTCATACTATTGAACTCTCGAGTTGCCCTCCAAATCCACAGGCAGGATGTTTGCTTTTATAAGATTTGTTATGATAAGTTAAACGACAATATCATTTATGTAATTTTAGTTTAGCATATGATTTCCTTTAAGTGTAGGCTTACGGGGTGTGAGGTTTTTCTTGCATTTCGTGCCGGTCACGTGCCTAGGTTTTGGGTCATGAAAAAGTTGGTATCAGAGCCTGGTTAGGTCTCCTTGTGGATTATGGAGCAAAGTGTTTCTTGGTGGGACTTCAATTATTATTATGAACCGCAGCATAATCATAATTGAAGTATTACTGAAGGGCACTATAGGAAAGTCATTCCTCCCTTTCTAAGTTTGTCAGTTAGTTCTTGTTCGTATTAAGCAGAAATTGGTTGTAAATGTAATCCGTATTTGTTCATATTTATGTGTTGATATGATTGACATTGACGATCGGTTAAATTGTGACATTTTTGCTTATCTAGATTGTTGACATGAAAATAATCTGTGTGAAAGAAAAAAAAATCATCAAGTATGATCACTAGTTCATTTGTTAACTGCTAATTATTTGGGATGTCTTGTCGTCACCTTGAGTATCGCAATTGAGTCATTAGTCAATGTTTTGAAAAGGTGAGTGAGAGCTTTTGACTTCTCCGTTTACATGTTAAATGTGCTGGGTATGATGGTTGAACTTCTCAAAACGATTTAACTTCGTTCTTTTGTGCTCTTAATCAGTATTTCAAAATCCCTAATTCAAGTGTTGACTTTTCTGCTCAAATTTTGTTGTTGTTTTGAAAGAGAAAATAAAGGAGGTTATTATTTTAATGATATTCTTTGATTTTGATCCACAAACAAATTCTTGTTACTTTGGAAGTACTTTTGCTCAAATTGTCCCTTGAAACATTCATTCGTTGGTGGTTGTATATAGATATATAATTTGATTTTCATGACTAGTTTTCAATGAATGTTTTCGACCATCTTTTCCGACTTCAAATCTGAAATTGTTCTTTATTCTAAAAGTTCAAATTTGATGGCTGATTTCTTAAAGATGTTTTTAACCACCCTTTCGAATTTTGAACTTGTATTTTCACATGCAAAAACTCTATTTTTCATAGCTTATGTTTAGAAAGCATACGGATTCCCGTAGTGGAATTGAAACCTTCAATTGTTGTGTTTACATCTTGAGTCACGTCACTAAAGTTTGGTTAATTTATTGTTGTCATTTTTTTAAAAAAAAAAAAACTCTTGCAACCTTCAATTCGATGTGCACAAATCTTCATTCTGTGGATTATTCCAATTATAGTGTTCTAGTTATCCTTCGATTTCTTTTAGAAGTGATTTCTTTTGTTTTTATATATGTCTTGAGGCTTTTGTTTTCATTAATCAATTAATTCCTAGCATTTTGACTTCTTTTACTCTTTAAACTTGTGCTTTGATGTTTCAAACATGTAGTTTTAGTTGTCGGTCATTTTTTTTACATTTTTCATTTTTGGATATTTTAAAATTTGTATCTTACGGTCCCAAGCTTTTTTTTGTTTTAGAGGCTACTTGTCATGGCTTCATGCTTTTTACTTTCATTGGGTCCCAAAGTATGCATTTCAATGTGTTTTAGTGAGAATTCTGTGGGCTAGAATCCTAGACAGGAAGTGACCATGTATTAGTATGTAAAAATCAGAATTTTGTTGTACCGTAAGTTCTGTTTTTAGGGATTTGAGTTGATTACCATTTCTTTTTAATTTAACGTAGGTAGGTTGCCTGTTTATTTGACACTTCCGTTGGCATAATTACATATGATTGGAGATTGGAGTTGTATTGTTATTAGGCTAGTGAAATGACTAGTGTAGCTAAAAAGTTATCTAATGTTTGAGAATTCTGTTGATTTTACTTTTATCGATGCTACTTTTAGTGAATGATTATATTGGGGGAGAATCAACTAAGCAAAGTTTATTTAGTTAACAATATTGTCAAGAGTTAATCTTTGAAAAAGTTGTATGGTGGTTTATATGCTAATTTTTATATAGGTTACCCTTTCTACTTGTGATATTAATTGGATTGCTAGTAGAGTTTACATTGTTATTGAAATGTACTATATTCAGACTTTGAATGGTTTAGAGTTGCCCCATTCTCATATGATACTTAATGTATGTATATTCAGATTTTGATGTGAGTTGTGCTCTATTCCTGAAGGGTTTGGAAATTATAAGTGTATTTTGAAGCTACTTGATGCTAAGTTATCCAGATTTGAATGTGCTTGAAATTTTAAGAAGAAAAGGAAAATATGTTATAAAGTGCCGAGATAAATTTGTCGTTGTAATAATTCCCTTGAGTGTCCTACGCTTCTCATATTGTTATAGCTTGGTAATGCAAATTTTGGATGGGTATTACAGTGCTCTGATGTGTGTATAATAGTTATGAATTGCATGAATGACTATTGAGGTTTGCTAACTTCGGTACTTGACAATTTGATTGAAATGCTTGGCTACAACTTATTTTTGATACTTGATACTTTCTTGCATGAATATTGTTTGAAGTGTCCAGTACCATTGCTTTTGTAATCATGTGATTCGCTTATTATGACAGGTACATGGGTCCTAAGTTAGTGGCGTCATTTTGATCTTTTTGTTTGATTGGTTGCTGGTGCATTTGTTCATATGGTTTTATATGCTGATGTCTTGAGTTACATCTATAGTGTTGTAGTTGGAAATGGCTTGATTGAGCATTGACTAAATGTGGTAGACTTTGGTTGGAAATCTTGTAACTTAGTTACAATTCAAAATTTGGAAAGGTGTAGTTAGGGCATATGCCTCAGAGTGCCAGGTGCATGTTTGAATGTTGGGTTTAGTACCTTAGAGGAAATTCGGGGACCGAATTTCTTAAGGGGGAGAGATTGTGAGATCCCAAAATTTTAGAATTCAGTTTTGAGGATTTAGAAATAAAATTGGTGATTTATAGGATTTTATATAGATTTTTTTTAGCTAGTTTTAAACCAGTATACGAGGGTTTTAGTTTAGTTTTAAAAAAAAATTAAAATTAAATTAATTAGTAAACTTGATAATTTAGAATTTTAGTTGTCATATTTAAGATCTCCATATTTTTATGAGCTTTTGGTAAAAATTTGGGAACAAACGGAGTTTAAAATTTTATCTTACTTCTATTTTGGTACTGTGATAGAACACTTTTGAGTAAGAGTTGAAATATGTGGGAGGCGAAGATTTCAAAAACAAATTACATATTTGGAATCTACTCAACGCAACGAAGCTAGCGATATAATTTTTGTGTTGAAATTCTTCTTCTAAAATTTTGAGTTTTAGGGACCATGTTGGAAGGATTTAAATGATTCTGGGTATTTTCACAAATACTAGTTCTTGTAGCACTGCATCTTAATAACATTTTGTCCCCCTGACTTTTGAAAATTTCAAAATGACCCCATAGACCAAAACAAATGAGCCACGATGCTTTTCCTTCTTCATTTTGGCTCACGTACTTTTCCCTTCGCGAACCCACTTCTCTCCCTCTCACCGTCGCTGCCTTTGCCTCCAACCACCACCGTCGTCGACGCAGGTCGTCAGCCACCGTCCAGATGCCGCCGACGACGTTGTCTGCCCACCTCCCGCCGGCTGTCGTCCTCTCCCCTCCATCTCTCCTAGGTGACGCCATATTGCGAATTTCTTTCTCTTTGCTTCCTCCTTTCGATTTTTCGGTTTTTGCTGCTTAATCTATGATGTGCTGCTTTTTTTTTATGATTCTTGGTGTCTTAGTTACTCTGAATTGGTGGTTTGGCACTTGGTTTCCATATTCATGAATTTTGGACCCAATAGGGTTTGGGGTAAGCTTGAAATTAGGGTTTTTGATAAAATCCTTTTGTTTTCTTGAAATTGATGGTTCAAATGAGTTTGTTTGATGATAATAATGCATTCTATTTCATCAATGTTAATTTAGATATTATATTTTGAAATTTGATGTTTTGGCATAAAACTTTGAAGTTGCATTTTGGTCCCTATGAGTGATTTTGGTACTTTTGGCAAACTAAATGGAATGTCTTGGAATCATGGAGGGTTTTAAAATAAAAATATTGAATTTATTGTGAAGAAATGGAAATGTCAAATTCTAACTTGAAGAATAAGAGTATCAAGTTTGTAAAATCTCCCAAGTTGGTGTTTGAGATAGTCTAAATGAATTTCTTTTCATGTGTCAAGGATGTTTGCATTATAAATTTTGGGATTTAATTTATGTATTGAAAGTAATTGGAAGTTTGATGGAAGTATCAATTACTGAGTGAATCATGCTCTTATATTGGGATTATCGATGTAATTTAATCTTGAACCAATGGATTTTAAAAAGGTGCTAAGGCCCCCAAAATTTATACCCAAGCCTCTTGTTGGACCTATGACTAAGATGCTAGGATTTTAGGTGGGTGTAGGAAAAGATGGGATAAATGCTTGATTAGTTGGTGCATATATGATCCCTTAGCTAACTTGTTAAAGTGTTAGTTGTGGTATATTATGTTGGAGATTGTGCCCTAGGGCCAATCATTTTATAGATATGTTGAGAACATATCAATTAATTTATGGAGATAAATTATTGGTTATCATATTATTAGCATGTTTACTATGATAACAGTCCGTGATTAATTATGAGATAATTAATCTAAACTGTCCCTGGTCGCTCATTCAAGTGGGAACTTGAAATGAACTAAGACCAGCATGACCTCGGTGCATAGAGATGCATACACTAGATGTTGGTACGAGAGTCATGGTGCAATTACGTAAGGGGTTACGAGTTGCTGGACATGACCCGGAGAGTCCTGCATGGGTTTAGTCATCAGCTTGCCTCTCCTGTACACCTGTCACGACGCCTTAGACCTGAGGTCATCATTATTCCGGCGTTGCAGTTGTCAGACTTTGGCTTAGTCTAACGCTGCCCGTAACAGGGTAGTCATAAGGGCTAAGTACGGGTTTGGTT
>QANZ01017623.1:0-16324 GCA_003254925.1 Chamaecrista fasciculata
TTATTTTTGCTTCCGCTGCCCTTGGCGCCTAGGATTCCCAACATTATTTACTCTCTAGATCGAGAAATTTCTCGTCTTTTCCACGCTCAAAATTTTTAGAGGAACAAAGCTTTTGATTTGTTCCCCACAGACGGCGCCAGTGATGAACTAGGATTTGGCCGAGGGTCGTTTCCCGGTTCACCACAAGATTTTCCTGCAAGATAATGAACCACAGGGGGTCTCTCCTGTGATTCACCTCCAAAGCTTAAGTTAGTATTGGATAATACGAGAGGAGAATATGAGCTAGCATGAGTAGCGTGAGTAATGTACCTTTTCTAGGGTTATCATCTTGTATTTATAGGCTCATTGAGGAGAGTCCGTTTAAGGAAACTTCTTTGATTGTAGAAGAGATATCTTCAGTGATATGGGAGGTGAATCATAATCTTTCCTATTTCATGTAGGAAGATATTGTTTTGCTAATTAAGGATAAGTGAATCACTATTTCCTTATTTGCTTAAGGCGCCTTGATGGCCAAGGCAGAATCCCCGGGAAGGATCTCTGAGCGATATGTCTTGATTGACAATGGATCTTGGTTGATCCTTGATTGGTTCCTGATTGGTTCAGGGAATGTTTCCTTATTCCTTGCGATCTTATGCTCCGTGGGCGCCCATGCCCTCTATGGTTATGGGCGTCCTTGCCCTAGCGGGATTAAGGGTGTTCTCGCCCTACCTTATGGGCCTATGAAGTGCTGGGCCAAGGGCATCTTCTGCCAATTGGGCCTCCTAATTATTGGGCCTATTATCAAGGTTAATTAAGGGTAGCACACTACCACATCCATACCACATTCAATCCTTAATATACATGTGGGCTCACATTTTCATTGAAGCAATTTGATAATAAGTATATATTTGACTAACAATTCAGTTATTGATAAATCACTGAGTTGATAATTCAGTTCCTAAAAGATTGAAATGTATATGTTAGTTCATGAAAGATTAAACGGTATACTCTTTAGTTCTTAAAAGATTAAAATAATATTCTATTTAGTTCATAAAAATGACTAATAAATATAATATTTTAATCTTTTAAAGATTAAACTGTATATTTTAATATTTTAAGGATTGAGTTATTGTCGGCTTGGTGATGTTTTTAAAATTGAATTGTTATTTTATTTTTCTTTAAAAAAAAGAAAGAAACAAAAGTCTATGGATGTTAAAAACTAGGGGTGTTCACGAAGTGGGTTGGTTGAGTTTATGACGGGTTGGTTTGGGTTGAAATTTTTTAAGAGCAAGTTGGTTTGGGTTGGGTTTTAGAAAAAAAAATTATTTCAGCTCAAACTAAACAACGGCGGGTTGGCGGGCTGGCCCATTCTAATTTGCAAACATTTTTTTTTAAAAAAAAATATACTTGACTGTACAATTTTTTTTAATCTTTTAATTTTTTTGTATTGAATTTTGATGAAAAAGATTTCTTATTATTATAAGTCAATAATAATATAATATGATTGAAAGTCATATATACACTCATCTAAAGAATGTGAAGTTAGTAGTAGAGGAAGATAGAAGAAGTCATAACAACTATAGAATTTAGCAAGAAAATTTGTAAAAATCCTAATTCTGCTATTCTCGAAAAAAAAAGTGAAATTGATAAAAATTAAAGAGATTAAATTATTAATTGAATGATTGACAAATAAAAAATTAATTGAAGATGAAGTCACTTTACGCAGTGTTAAAGCTAAGGGGGAATGACAACTCTAGAGTAATTTGTATTGTACTAATTATTATTTATTTATGTATATATTAAAATAAAAAAATAAAATATATAAATGACGAGCTGACGAGTTGGGTTTGATTGAGCGGGTTCAGAATTCTGAAACCCGCAGCCCAACCTAAACTACTACAGGCTAGGAATTTTCAAATCAAACCAACTCGTCAGCTCAAACCAAACCAACTCAAACCTTCAAGTTTGGTTGGTTTTTGCAGGTTAACGAGTTGGTTCGAATCACTGAACACTCCTATTAAAAACTATATTTAGAAAACAGACAAAAAGGAAGCTCAATTTGAAACTTGAATGATTATTATCTTTGAAGTTTAAAGACCGATTGTTAGTACGTATATAAGAAAATTATTGACAAACCAATATATGATAAGATACAATTTGTCATGCTTCCTCTATGGTAGGAAAGTTTTAAGTATATATATCCAATAGATGTAGGCAATGTATCAAATTAGCTGAATGCTTTCTTAGTTAAGGATCATTTAGTAGATTTAATATTTCTTGTGGCCTTAACAAAGAACTCCAATGATCAATTCTTTTTGTTGGTGTCAAAGACATTTCTTTGCCCAAAACTATTTTGTATTTTTTTTTTGGCCAAAAAACCTATTTCGTTGTAGTTTCTTGTTATTTTGGCCATTTTTTATCATTATCTTTACCAAAAAAAAAATAGTAATAATTAGTGACTTAGAAAGAATCAATTTATTTTATTGAATTCTATTTAAAAATATATTTTAAAATCATATAATGAGCTAAATATAAAAGTAACAATTAATCAATAATTAAATTATACCAAAAATGTTGTCATTTATCTTGTGTGTAAAATAATGGATTTATTTATCATATATGCCTAGGACACCACCGTGTATTTTGATTTGTTGAATAATAATTAGTGTTTAGAAAACCGAACTAAACTGACTAGTGATCTTATCCGAGTCACTCATAAAACTCTCTAATTTAAGAATTAGGAAAACCGGTCAAATCTGATAAAACTGGTAGGTAAACAAGTTAAACCGACCTATTTGGATTTTTTATTTTATTTTTTTAATCTATTGTTATACTTATAGATCAAATGTTAGAATGTTGATTATGAATATAAATTTGGTAGGAAAAGTGATTTTAAAATATCACTTGATGATATAAAAATTGATGAATATTATGAAAAGTGACTATATTTATGTTAATTCATGTTAATTTGTGAAACTTATCTATACTATATTATATGGTTAAACTCTTTTATGGTTGGTCAAAAATAGTGAATTAAAAAATTAAAAAAGAAAAAAAAATCACCACTCTCCCCACTCACTCTCCCCACTTCTTTAAAAAAATAAATGAATTAAAAAAATGCAAAAAACAATTAAAAATTAAAAAATGCCACCACTCTCTCCCCACTCACTCTTCCCATATGAGGTAATTTCAAATTGGTCTTAAATATTTTATTTATTTTAGATGAGNTTGGCCAAAAAAAAAAATCAATGTACCGTCTAATTTTTAAAAACTTGATAATAACAAAGTAGGTCTAACTTTTGGTTGGTTGGTGAGAGTATATTTAATTACATAACATTAAATATGCCTTCTCTGGTTATGACACCTTGGTGTTGTGATCATAGAAATAGTAGGCGCAGCTTTCAGGAGATTAGAAATTATATCATTACTATATGAATACAGCACATGCAACAAATCAAATGAACTCATTTTTGTGGAGAATAAAGTGCCACAAATGGGTATTCAAGTGGACAATAAGGAAATAGCATAATTTAAGTGGCCATTTTCTTTTTTTGGTATAGATAGTTTAATGCGCATTTGTTCATATGATTGAAGGTAGAGAAAAAAAATAATAATAATTCATGTGGTGGGTGTGAAGTGAAATAAAGTTTAATATTGATCGAATTAGTGAATATTTTAAATAATATTTTCAATTTAATATCTCAAAAATAACATAACTTTTCTCTTCAGAAAAATTTTATATAATATTATATATCTTTAGTTTATTAATAGAGAGGCCCAAGAGTAAAAGCTTGGTGAATAACAACTTTTTTTTTGGCCGAAAACTTAATAACAATATTTAAATGTTGTATTGGTGAATAGAGGTTAAAAAGTTACAGAAATATACGTTTTGAAAGGAAATTTACATTAAGCTCGGCTTCAAGTGGCAAACTACTAATTAAACTAATAATAATACAAAATAATGAGGACAATAATAAATGGAATCCAAACTTATATACATTCATCTACTAAACAAGACTTTGATAGTAATCATTGAATACAAACTTAGTTTTACGGCAGACACTGGAAGCATAATTATATTATGTACTTAACAAAATAAGCACAATTAATAAGAAACAGGTCTAAACCTAAAACCTGAGGAAGCCTCATGGCTCAACATCTGAACGTGTGGGGAATTCAATGCCCTTAAGTCCTGCTATGTTGTCTAAATCCTCTTTCGAAAACAGAGGAAGTAACCATAGAGACTTCTTTGTGCCAAAAACCTTAAAAGAGGAAGATGGATAAATAATCAAACTTCAATTCAGTTTATAACAAGTTTGCTATCACATTCACATTCTTTAATACAAATATAACTAAGGTCAAAACCTATTTTTGATCCTTGAACTATAGGGTGAATTCTATTTTAGCACTCAAACTTTTCTATTTGTTCCACCATTAGTCCAAAATATGATTCCGTTGTTTCTGTTGTTATCTCTGAGCTGGACACCTGACTTGAACAATTTATTTTTTTTACGTGTCCTAATAAGTGAGTTGGCAAAAAGTGAAAGAAAAATCTTCCTTCTAATTTTCAAAAATCAATCACAACTTTATCTCTAATTTGTGACTAAGAAAGAAGGTTTTTCTTTCTTTTTCTGCCAATTCACTTATTAGAACACATATGAGAGATAAATTGTCAATCTCAGCTGTTCAGGTCAGAGATAACAGCATAAACGAAACGAAATCATGTTTTGGACTTATAGTGGAACAAATGGAAAATTTTGAGGATCAAAACGGAACAAAAA
Organism: Chamaecrista fasciculata; assembly: GCA_003254925.1. Classification (NCBI taxonomy): domain Eukaryota; kingdom Viridiplantae; phylum Streptophyta; class Magnoliopsida; order Fabales; family Fabaceae; genus Chamaecrista; species Chamaecrista fasciculata. The sequence goes on from QANZ01017623.1 coordinate 4,761, forward strand.
GTTTGAGGACCAAAATGGAACACACCCTAGAGTTTGAGGACCAAAATAAAGTTTTGACCTATAACTAGTGAGTACTTTTTACAGTTCAATATTGTATGATACTATGATTTATTCCAAGAATGGTTCTGTACGTGTAATGCTTTTACAGCTTCAGTTAACATTATTTTGCACGAAATTAATCCCAAGGCTCTTCTGCTTGTTGAATTCCATAAAAAGCATCACATTATTCATTATTGCGAAATTCTTCAGGCTATATAATTATAAGATAAAGGAAAACATGTCCAATAATAATAATAATAATAAAAAGTACCTGTTCAAAATTCTTCTTCCTACCCAGGTCGTACCTCCATCTGACTCCTTTTTTCTTCTCGTAAACCTGAAAAAAAAATTCAGACAACTTTTAAAGAAGAGCTTAAGCATCACAATACACGATTCAAGAAGCAATTTTGATCTGGAGTTCTTTAGGAGATCCGAGTCTCTTCTAGTTTCCAGAATCATCTGATAGTTCGTCATGGGACTTCAATTCTGGTTAAGGTTAATCAATAGTTTTCTCATGATTGTAATCATGTTTTTATAGTCCTAGCTTAGAAAAAACCAGGCCTAGTTCCTAATTTTAGAGCTAAAATTATATGTGTGCTTCTCAGAGAACAGCATAACCATGACAATTAGGCCAAATCCAGCATGGTAACAAGAAATTATCATCATATTGATTTACCTCTACAGAAGTTGTGTTGCTTAACAGAAGAGACAGATGCATAATCACGAAACAAAGAAGACTCAGTGCAAAGGCTAAATTAATAACTGCATCAAGACACATAATATGTCAGAGACATTAGCAATGATAAGAATGAAAAAATAAGCAGTGTAATGAACTTTATTAACGCAAACAAACCACTTACTACAAGCCAAGAAGACGACAGCGAAGCCCCCAGGAGATAATGAATGATCCTTGGCTCCTCCAAAAAATCTGATAAAACTAGGTACTAAAGCTAAACAATCCAGTGTTGTCTCGAGGAATGTATAAAACTGAACAAAAAGTAATTAAAATCAGGGAAACAATATGTCAACACTAGATTATTGTTTACTAAACTTCCACTCTCACTTTGACTGCTATTTAAGATAAAAAGGAAAATTCCCCACATACTGGACATAACTCACAACAAAGGATAGAAGTTCTAATTTAACGCATGTGAATCAGTGTAATAAAGAATTTAAGGCAGAAGCAAGCAACGATAAAGGATTGAAATTAGAATAACAAACAGCAAGTCTAACACAAGTTCCACATTTGCTTCTTTCTTGGAAAATTAAAACTTTCTTTGCCGGAATACCTAAGCTTCATGGCTTTATTTCCCACAAGGATGTATAGTAAGAAGAGATGGGAGTATTGGACTAATTTAGGAACATACAGCTTGCTAATGGGACACCTTTTGATCAATATTATACATAACAACATTTTACCTTTTAGTTATTTCTGCACACTAACATCCAAAGGAAACATCAATACCTTGTATAAGTTATGCAAGAAACAATTAATCAGAATACATAGACATATATGTATTCAGAACTTTATCTGCAAAACTCTTGGTTTATTAAAACTTAAAACACAAGGATTTCATTAACATCAGCATCAGAAAAGCTTGCAGATTCTTTTGCAGTTCAGCTCACTCAGTGTCCAAACAGGTAAAGAAAAAAACATTTTCTATGAGTGCCCCCTTGGTTTTCTTGACTACCAGAACACTGGGGACCTCCAATGTTCTATAAATAAACTCCCAAAACCCCCAAAGTGGGAGCTAAGGTTACTAAATTTCATCTCATAAGTGCCAATAAACTCAATCCTAAGGATGTAAATTAAACAGACAGAAACAGGAATTGAAAAGGAATCCATAAATATCAAATAAAATTTCAACTAGCCAAAATTAACAATTAGGAAGAACAAAGGAATACTATTTACCAAAAAGAGAAGAAAAAACTTGTAGTTACGTGCCCCAACACAGTTCACCACCCAAATACAATGATGATCCATCTTAAGAACACATCTTTGGCCTACAGAAATGTGAAAAGAAGAATTACATTATATCCTTTAAGTCATAATTGAGATAAATTAATAGTTCATTCCCTAAAAATAGGGCAACTATATTAAATTCATAGCAAGGGAAAAGCATAAAGAAGTCATCAAGCAAAATCATAAAACAAATTTGAAGATACTAAAGTCACATACAAACTGAGCAATGGTGGCAACGTGGTGGCTTGCCATTTTGGCATCGACTACAATATCCTTTTTGTTGTCTTCTTTCCAATCCCTCAGAGGCCGCAGAAGCTGAAGTCTCGGATACAACATGATTTGACAATGTTGAAGGACCACCAGCTTCTAAACTATCCTCCTCTGACAGAGGTCTCCAGTTTTCAGGGACAGAACCAGGATCATTGCATACTACCATAAAGTAGCACCATGTTAACAGTATAAGCTGCAAATCAAACATAAACACACACATCCACGCAAGTCAGTAGCAGCAGCAGCAGTGTAAATAAGGTACCAAAAAGAAGATGGATGTGATCACTGTGTTTCCAAAATGAAACTAAATAGCCTTATTTTACTTTGTATATTGGAGACATGGACTTCTCTATGGTTAACTACATAACCAAAATACAAAATTCCACATAACACAAATAATGCCTAATGCCCAAGTACAGTTGAAACTTAAAACCATAAGTTCATCACAGATCTAGTAAGGACATTCTCTCATATCACATTTCTATTTGACATTGATTCATTGTCAAGCATTCCCCATAGAGAATTCTGCCATATTAACAACAGATGCAACTAATAATACCCAAAGGAAATTCAGCACCGTAGCATATGAACTTTCGAATAGCAGAACCATCAATTTCCACTCCCACAGGGCAATTTCCAATCAACAACTTCCTAATCAAAAACCCATTCGCAGAAAATTGAAAAAAATCAGTTCGAGGTGACTCACGAGGATGTGAAACAGAGCGATGATGAGAATGGCCAAGAAGGAGGAGAATCCACCGTGGAACAAGGAGGGACCCCAGGTGATTACAACGACGGAATAGTAAGTAGTGGCGACGATGGCGACGAACAAGAGGATCATGAAGTAGCCAAGAACTCTGAGGCCAGAGCAGAACTTGAAGAGGTTTAAGTCCATCCAAGAAGGGATGGGATTAGCTCGCCGACCAGTTCCAATCGGAGGAATGTTTGGAAGTGGGAAGAAGGGTCGTCTTGTGCGAGCCGGAAATAGGCGTTTCCAGATATCCGAAGCCAGGATTGAGAATTTTCTATGATCCGAATTTGAGTAACTTGGAATCAGAAGTTGATTGGGGTGAGACCAAAAAGTGAAATTTCTTCGTTGTGATACTGAGTTCTGAGAGAGAAATCGTAGAGAAGGGACGAGAAGACGACGTTTATCCGGGTCGGGTTCGAGTACCGACCCGTTAGATAAATGTGTTTCAACTTCAAAGGCTATTGGCTGGAAAGTTCCGTATCATCTCAATTATTAATAAGATTTTGGGATTTTATGATTTTATCTAATATAAATTTATCAAGATTTTATTGATTATACAATTTTTATATATTAGATGTTATAATTTTATATCTTATCAATCTTACGGTCCGATCTTATTTATTATTGATCCTACGGTTTTTATTGAAATATGAAAACTCTTAAAAAATTTGATGCTTATAAATAATTTTTATATTATTAATAATGTTATTCATATGTATATTTAATGAAAAATTAAAAAATTAAAATAAATATGTTTTAATGCATTCAAATTAATTAAGTGGTAAACATATATTATGCATGAATATTGGTTATTTATTTTTATCAATAAACTTTATGTGTAGATATTTAAAATATATTATATTATATTATTTTATATATTTTAAGTTTTATAGGATCTTACGATCTACGAGTCGATCTCATGATTCAATCTACTTTATATTTTGTTGGATTTTAAGGAAAATTTTGATATTAATAACATTTATCTTATCTCACTATTTATTCATGCCTTCATGGCCCAAATGGTGCTACATAAGGGGTGTTCATTGGATTTAGGGCGGGTTAGTTCGGGCTCACTAATTTATTTGGCGGGTTGAGTTAGATTGGGTTAAAGGAAATAATTGAGTCAACCCAAACCAAACAGTGGCGGGTTGGTTTGGGTTGGGTTGGCGGGTTAGCCTATACTAGTTTTTTTATTTTTTATATATTTATTTTATAAAAAATTTGGTCCCTCTTAAATTTTTTTCTTTAATTTGGTCTTTCACAATTTGTTTTTTATGGACTAAATTGAGAATAAAAATTTATTAATTGACCAAATTATAAAAATAATATTATTTGTGATATTAAAATATAGAGTAAACTATCAAATCAGTCCCCGGATTTTTGCTCGGTTACAAATAAGCCCCTGTATTTAGCTAATAGACGAATAAGTCCCCGAATTTATCGCACATTACACAAATTGGTCCCTCCGTTAACCTACCGTGCCAAACAAAGTAATGTGGCACGTTAAGTGCCACGTCAGCACGGGATTAACTGAAAGAAAAAAAAAAATCTGCCAACTGGATTTTAAGCGCCACATCAGCATTATTATTTAAAAATAAAAAAGAAAATTTATGTGTTGTCAAATAGGTCCCTGACTTCGATTTTTATTTCATTATTTTCAATTCTCCCTCTTTTTCATCATCTTCATTCATTTTAGTCCCAAATCCTCAAAATAAAATTGTAAAGTGTTATAAAACTCTTCCAAACATTCCAATTTAGTCCTTAAAAGTAATAAAAACCCTAAAACTTAAACCTCAAACTCCAAACTCTAAACCCTAAACCCTAAACCCTAAAATTCTAAACCCCAAAACTCTAAATCCCGAAGAATATTTAATTTGAGCAATTAGGTCTCTTACCCATTCTTATCTCATTATTCTCAATTCCTCCTCTTTTTTGCCATCCTCATTCATTTTAGTCTCAAATCCTTAAAATAAAATTGTAAATTGTCCCAAAACTCTTCCAAACATTTCAATTTAGTCCTTAAAAATATTAAAAACCCTAAACCCCTAACTTTTTAATTTTCATCTTCATCTTTCTAATTTAACATAAATCCCTAACTTTTCTTAACCCCTAAACCCCCTAATTTTTTTTCATCATCTTCATCGGTTCATCATCATCATTCATCATCTTCGTCGGATCATCATCATTCATCATCATCTACTTTTCATCTCACAAAATGGAGCTCATGTATTTTGTTCTTTGAACAATTATAGTTTCTGGTTGCTTGTAGTCGATTAAGAAATTTTTGGATATGATAATTACTGTAAAATCATGCTTAGCCTTGAGAATAATTTCCGAACTCGTGAACCCCTGTTTTTCGCGATTTTGAGATGAACAATTTGTTGGCTTAATCGTATTTGTTTCTTGAAATTGATTTAAGGGTTATCTATTTCAACACCTTAAGATTATTTACCATCTAAAAATTTTGTGTAAATACCCCAACTTGCTGGAGTTTCGAAAAATGGGAACTCTTGGGGTTTTATGGCTTCGTTTTTCAAAGTTTATGGACGTTTCAAACTTCAATCCAAAAATCAATACATGGGATTGAATTTAGATGTTATTATAATCAATACATGGGAAGATATTCATCAACCGAGCTCAAAATGGACTGGAAATGGCGGAAATCAGTGTGCGTGAACAGTGAATCGCATAGATGGATGATGATGGTGGTGGTTTAGATTGATTGGGGTTTTAGAGGGGTGTTTTAGGGATTTGACATGAGATGAAAATAAAAAAAAATATTTTTAAGGATTTTAGGGTTTAGAGTTTTAAGGTTTTAGGGTTTTTTTTTAAGGGTTTTGGGGTTTTAGGGTTTAGGATTTAGAGTTTTAGGGTTAGGGTTTAGGATTTAGGGGTGTTAATATTTTTAAGGACTAAATTGAAATGTTTTGAAGAGCTTTGTGACACTTTACAATTTTATTTTAAGCATTTGGGACTAAAATAAATGAAGACGATGAAAAGAGGGGGAATTGAGAATAATGGGATAAGAATGGGTGAGGGACCTAATTGCTCAAATTAGATTGTTTAGGATTTAGGGTTTAGAGTTTTAGGGTTTAGGGTTTAGGGGTTTAAGATTTTAGGGTTTAGGGTCTAGGGTTTTAGGATTTAGGGTTTGGGGTTTAGGTTTTAAGGTTTTTAATACTTTTAAGGACTAAATTGGAATGTTTGGGAGAGTTTTGGGACACTTTACAATTTTATTTTGAGGATTTGGGACTAAAATAAATGAAGATGATGAAAAAAAAAAGGAGAATTGAAAATAATGAAATTAAAATCGAAGCCAAGGACCTATTTAACAACCCACAATTTTTTTTTTAAATAATAATGCTGAAGTGGCGCATAAAATCCAGTTGGCAGATTTTTTTTTTTCAGTTAAACTCGTGCTGACGTGGCAGTTAACATGCCACGTCACCACTTAACGTGCCAGGTCACGCTTTTTGGAACGACAGGTTAATGGAGGGACCAATTTGTGTATCGTGCGATAAATTCGGAGACTTTTCGTCTATTAGCTAAATCCAGGGGCTTATCTGTAACCGAGCAAAAGTCTAGCGACTGATTTGATAGTTTACTCTTAAAATGTAATTTTAACTAAATAAGAAATTAATTTTATTTTTATTTAATAATTTGCGGGCGGGCGGGTGTGTTGGGTTGAGCGGGTTCAAAATCTTAAAACTCGCAGCCCAACCCAAACCACGAGCTCAACTTTTTGAACTCAAACCAACTGGCGAGCCCAACCCAAATGAACACCCAATGAACACCTCCTACTACATATTAATTACATGCTCATATCTTATATTAAATTTGCTACTTTTCTACTTTTTATATGGAAAAAAAATTCTGATTTTTTTTTTTCAAATCATATAATTTTTCTAATCTCTTGTTATTCCCTTTGTTGGGTTTTTAATTATGTGATATGAAAAGTATATATTATGCAAAGCTTTTTGGTTTTTTTTTCTAATTTATATTAATTTTTAATTTTGTCCTCAAAATTTTTATTTTTTTTATTATTTGTCTATTTTTATTCAATAAATTACGGGGAAATTGCATTTACCCACCCTAAACTATGTGTTCAATTGCAATGTCCTCCCTAATCTATCAAAAAAAAACAATTAACCCCTAATCTATTAATTTCATAGTAATGTCTCCCCAACCTTAGTAACATCGTTATCTTTATATCTTTTAAGTCCCTATAACTTATATAAATACTTCATAAAATAGTCAATTGACATAACTACCCTTATTATACATTTTAATTTTAAATATTTTTACAAGCTAAAAGATATAAAAGATAACGGTGTTACTAATGGTGAAGGTAAATTGCTATAAAATTAATAGATTAGGGGGTTAATTGTTATTTTTGATAGATTAAGGGGGACATTGCAATTGAATACATAGTTCAGAGTAGGTAAATACAATTTTCCCATAAATTAAGGATAAATTTTATCGTGATTTTTAATATGACTTAGAGTTCAAATTTTTTTTTCTAATAATTTTACATTATATATTATTAATTATGTGATTTGTGGTTAATTTATTGAATAAAATAATAATAAAAGATAAAATCGATTAAAATATAAAATTATGATGACAAAATTGAAAAGAAAAAACTTTAGAGATGAATTTAAAAATTGATCAAAAATTTGAGAATGAAAAATATGCTTTTGTCAATAATTATTATTACTCAACAAATCATCTCATTATTCTTCATATAAATATAGATCTCACATTTTGACTTATAGATTTAATATCTATCTCATATGTGTCCTAGTTTAATTTATGGTTAAAATCTCTTTTTGGCCCTTTAAAATCATGCTTCTATGATTTTTCATTTTTGGTCTCAAAATCATTATTTGACTTTATTTGTTAATAATTTTAATTAGACAGAAAAAGAACTCGTCCATCATCATATTCGGATTTGAAACGAAACATATTCCAATTTCGCTCGGTAAATCATAACCAAGTGATCTACTTTTGACTAACGACTTCAACTAGATAGAGAGATTGCTCATTAAAAATAATTTGTAATTTCAGATTCGTTACGGTGAAACTTGAAACAAGAAAGATATGACTATATTCGATGATTTATGATTAAAAGTGAAAAATCATATAGATACATATAACTAATTTGAAACCAATATATATATATAATATTGGACCAAACTAAAATATGACTTATGAGCCATACATAAAGGAATAAAATGAGGTTTTAACCATTGTATTAATCATGTAAAGGCTAGCATTTTTCATAATAAAGATGTTTCAACGTATTAATTTTCTTAGGCCCTGAGCTTGTGGTCTTTTTAACTAATAAGAAATTGTTTTTATGTAGTTAGCAGACCAACCCATTTAGCCCATAAACCACAACATCAAAGTATAGAGCATTGGACGCAAGGTAAGCCCGGCCCACTATGTTATTTCTACCGAAGCCCTTCAATAAAATTGGTTTCATTTCTTTTGGTACAAAAACTTGATTTCATTTCATCTTTTTAAACGGGACAAAATTAAAGCGTAAATTACACAGAAGGTCCCCGTGGTTTGATCCCTTTACAGAAAGGGTCTTTGTGGTTTGAAAAGTGACAAAAAAGGATAAATTTCTTCTTTCTTACATTTTAGTCTTATTAGATAGGACTTTGGCCTAATAATAATAATATATTAGAGTATTGATAGTAAGCTCATTGGTGAAATTTTATTTATTACTATGAAACTTTTCTTTTTTTGTGTCAAAGTCCTTCTCTCAAACAAATAGGGTGTACAAGGGACCCGGCAACCCGGTGGACCCAGCCCGGCTCGAGGGTGTTCGGGTCCCCGGTCCAGGTCTAGTGTTTCTAGACCCGGCCCGGGGTACTCTCATTTTTTTTAAAAAAAATAGTTTCTAAAACTTTTACTATACATATTTATATTTTACATTACTAAATATTTTTTTAATTGTAAAAAATACATATTTATTATTATTTTTATCAATTGTATATTAAAGATACACATAAAATATATACTTAATCTTAATTAAATCGACATTTTTTAACAATTAAGTCAAATTAAATGTCTTTGTTAATAAAAAATCATTAAATTAATCCCAAATTAATTGTTTTACCAATATATACAAGTTAAAAAATATATAAAATGAATAAATTATATTTTTTTAAAAAAAAAATTGGCCCGGACAGACCTGACCGAACCCAATGGCCCGGCCCGACCCAGGTTTGTGCGAGCCGGGTCTGGGGCCGACCAAAAATCCGGCCCATGTACACCCCTACAAATAGGGAGTCAAATGCTTAAAAATTAATAGTTAGGGTCTTAAAATAGTATTTTAGCCAAGATTTCCGTCAAATTTTGGACAGAAATATACCTCATGACCCTTTTTGTTAACGAAGCAAACCGCATACTAGGGATGGTAACGGGTAAGGTATCCGGTCATTTTGTCATTATCCGTATTTGTATCCGTTTATTCTATTCAATATCCGTACCCTATCTGTATCTAATAATTTAGTATGTGTACCCGTACCCTATCCGATATTCGGTATCCGGTCATTTTGTCATTATCCGTATTTGTATCCTTTTATTCTATCCAATATCCGTACCCTATTGTATCCGAGAATTTAGTATGCGTACCCGTATCCTATCCCTAAATATCCGAAATATCCAAAAATAATAGATATAGGATAGGATATCCGAATTAAAAAATTGGATATATCCGATATCCAATACCCAATATCTTTTAATAAAGGGTAAAATACAGGAAAGGTACCTGTGGTTTGGCCTAATCTCACTTTTATGACGTGTGGTTTCAAAAGTTGCACATTAGGTACCTGTGTGTTTCGCCGTTAAACAGAAGCAGTACTTGTGTAATTTTCCGTTAAATTTTTGACGGAAAAAGTAGTACTTGTGGTTTCAAAAGTTGCACATTGGGTACCTGTGGTTTTGCTGAAGCTTGAACTACATATTAGCTTCATATTTTGAACATTAAACGATGAAACCCAACACTCTCTTCATCTTCATCATCATCTTCTTCCCATAAACTCAACAAACCCTCATTTCTCATACGAATTTCAAATTCCACTCATCAAATTAAATCAGAAATCACACACACACACACACATAGATATACATTAATCAGAAATCACCCGAATTATCATCTCTAAATTTCTCGACGGATTTTGAAGCAATTTCAAAGATTTAGGGTTTCTAATTTGATTTGATGAAATTAGGGTTGTTGAAATTGCAGATCGAAGAGGGTTTCTGTAATACCCCAAGGTACCATGTTAGACATTAGACTTAGCATTTGACTTAAAAGTAAATTGTGTAGTTAATCTAGAAGTCCTTATGAGCTTGTGGTTAAATTTTGAGAGCAACCTGACAAAAAAATTTTATTCGTGTTTCATTTTAATTTTATTATAAGACACTTTTGAGTAAGAAATAATAAATTATAGATATAATATTTTTGAAAGGAAAATATATATTTGGAACCTACTATTTTCAATGAATCCAACAATATAATTTTTTTTCAAAAATCTCTATTTCTAGAACTTTTGAGTTTTAGGGACTGTTTTGAAAGAATTTAAATATTTTTGGGCAATACTATGGATCTAGCCTCTTTCTCCTTGCATCAGAATTACTTTTTGCCCCCCCAAATTTGGCCAAAATAGCAAAACAACCCTTTCTTTAACAAAAAATTACACAAGTACTGCTTCTGTTTAACGGCGAAACACACAGGTACCTAATGTGCAACTTTTGAAACCACACGTCATAAAAGTTAGATTAGGCCAAACCACAGGTACTTTTCCTGTATTTTACCCTTTAATAAAAGTAAAAAAATTAAAAATATGATAAAAATGTATAAAATATTATATTATAGGGTATCGGATATCGGGTACTCTAACTATTCATTCATTTCGGACGGATACCGGATAGTTGAAGTAATATCCATATCCACCCGATATCCGATAAATTTTTATTTTTCACTACCCGTACCCTATTCGATATCCTATATCCGACAGATATCGGATACTTTTTTATAGCTGGATTCGGACGGGTATCCTAGATACCCGCCCAAATTGTCATCCCTACACGGACTCTTATTTGCTACTTTTTAAACCATAGAGACATTTTTTATAAATGGGTCAAACCACAAGACCTTCTGTGTAATTTACCTAAAATTAAATAAAAAATAGAAAAGTCAATCCGAAAGAGATGCTATTAATGACCTATTTACTTTGTTTATAAATTTGTTTTACGCAAAAGTACTTTTTCGTTCCACAAATTTTATATTAGTTTTAAATTTTACTTTTATTTTTTGGGTAAATTACAAAATAGGGTCCTGTGGTTTGGCCCTGTTTCAGATAGGGTACATGTGGTTTGAAAAGTTTCAAATTGGGGCCTGAGGTTAACACTGTTTGCAAAATAGGGTCTAGGTGGTTTTGACCGTCAAAAAACTAACGGTGCACGTGATAATTTGCCTAACAATCTCAGGGTCTTTAGTTAAAATACTATTTTAAGACCCTAACTATT
>QANZ01017623.1:17744-48344 GCA_003254925.1 Chamaecrista fasciculata
TTTTTTTTCTCAAACTATGCAATTAGTTTCATTTTCGTCCTCAGACTATTTTTTGTTCTATATTCGTGTTCAAAATTCTTCGATGATTATACACTCTGGATAATGGGAAATAATTTTTTTGTTGGAAAAAGACACAAGATTCCACGTGTCTATTATTTTTTTTGTTCGAATCATGGGTAACTAGAAAATTGTAATGTTTTATTTTTTTTTTGTTCCAATGTTCTTCTATATGTTTGACTAAAATATATAATTGAATCCAAATTTTTTTAAGGTACAATCTTTTTCTAGTCCTGTTGTTACATTTAAAAAAAAATAGAATAAAAAATTGTGTAGTCTTGTTTTTTTTTGTCCCAATGTTCTTTTATTTGTTTTATTAAAATATATAATTGAATTCAAAATATTTTTTGTTAAGATACAATCTTATTCTAAACCCGTTATAACATATTTGAAAAAAAGTGAAAAAAATGGAAAAGTTTTATATTCACATTTGTTGGCAGTCTAGTCTTCAAATTATGTGATAAGTTCATTGGTCATCAAAATATTTGTTATATTTTTGAGTCTGAACGTCAATTCAATCCCTCTTTTTTTTTAAATATATCTGACGAAGTTTTTTGAAAAAATTGAAAAGAGTTAAAACTATTTCTCATTCTGTTTTGTTTATTCTGTTTTGTTTATCAAACTATGAGATTAGTTAAAACTATTTCCATGTTATTTGCATTCTGGTCCTCAAACTATTGTTTGTTACTTTTTGGTCAATGAATTTCATGAATAAACCCGATTATTGATGGTTGCGATTTTCTATGGGCCCCGAGTTATAATTTACACGTCTTAAGGACTGATTATTGGATCAATACAAATTTATGGACCAAATTGTATTCTTAAAATAATTTTTTTGTTATTTTCATTTTGGTCCATCATCTCATCCAATGAGATGGACCTTAAACCCTTCATCCAAAAATATCTCATCCTCACGCTTTCCAATATCATCTCATCTCAATCTCATTCCAATCAAACCACACCCAAATACCTATCATCTCATCTCATCTGATTATCTCCATTTTATCTCATTATTTCCTACCATTTCTACCCCTATACAAATTAAAAAAAATCTATAAACCTATTTCAACCAACCACAATCATTACATACCCTTTTATATAATTTCACACCCTATTTAACATCATTTTCTCTCAAATCATCCAAACACCAATCCATCATTTTCATCTCATCTAATCTCATCATCATCTCATCTCATCCTCTTGGATGAGATTGGATGACTTTTGGAATCCCCAAACAGGCCCTAGATCAGAATGACTCTCCATCATATGAAATAAATTATGCGTTTTATGATTTTTTTTTTTAAAAATAGCAATTTGTTTTTTTGATAATAAACGCAATTCATTAAAAGGAACAAATACAAAACATAAGGCGTTCAACAAAAGTCAAGACGCACTAGATTGGCTACTAAAGCCAATAACAGAGGAAGAGCTAGAGTTGTTCATTACAGAAACAGAAAAATTACTAGTCCTAGGAAAGGAGAAAGACATGAAATCATAAAGACATTGCAAAGAGATGAAGGAAGGCATGGAATTAAAGATAGTGAGGGGGGTAACAGATGTCCGCCCCCAGTTTGCAAGCAAATCAGCAGGTTTGTTGCATTCTCTGAAGATGTGATTGATCTGGATATGATCAAACCTGGGAAGGAAACATCTGCAATTTTGGATAATAGTAAATAAACGATGATGAGAAGAGATGTTAGTGTCATAAATTAAATCAACAGCTAGCTTGGAATCAGTTTCAATGATAAGATTTTTAATGTTGGTATCAAAAGCTAGTTGAAGTCCCAATTGAATGCTCCAAAGCTCTGCTTTTAGAATACAACCATGACCTAAAAAACAAGAGAACCCTGTAATCCAATTACCATCATAGTCTCTAATGAGACCCCCTGCACCAAGAAGATTTTCTTTCGCTGACCCATCACAGTTTAGCTTAAAGAAAGGTTTCGGTGGTCTAGTCCAATGTAGAAAAGTTGTATGAATGGTGGTAGATGAGGGCTTGGGGGAGATAAAACAAGAGTATTCAGCACAATCCGCAAGACATTTGTTAATAATGTGACTGTGGATGAAAGCTTTCTGATTAAAAATGAAAGCATTTCGGGCTAGCCAAATGTTGTATAATAAGCAAGCAAAGAAGGAGTTCCAAGGAATATTATGGCGAAAAGAAGTTCTGTTGTTACAGTGAAATTTTAACCAAGATGTAAAGTCAAGATGTCTCATAGCATCAAAAGGGGACAGAGAAAGCCAGATAGGGGGGGGGGGGAGGTCAATTTTCCAAATCCAGTTGAGTTGTAGAGGTTGATGATGCTTAAAAAGGGTTTTATACGCAGTGGCAGAGCTGAAAATTCCATTTCCATTATGTGACCAGGAAATAGTATCTAGGAGGGAATTTGTAATGTCAACAGGGGTGCTGAGAATTTTGTTTCTAATGTCGGTTGGGAGGTCAAGGGAGATTTGAGAGATATTTATGTTACCATTATTGTCAATAATGTTAGAAAGCTTAAGGTTGAGCTATCTATAAGGGAGGGGACCAGAAATATGATGTCTAAGGGGGCCGATATCAAGCCACCTATCATGCCAAAAGTTTATAGAATTTCCATTGCCAACATTCCAAACAATATTGTTGTGGAAGATATTTAAATCTTTTTCAATACTTCTACGGATAAAGGATTTAGAATGAGATTTTCTAGTAAGAGAGTTACCGTACTTGCTTCTAAGGACAATGGAGTAAAGGTTTTTGTTGTTTGAATGGACGTTCCAAAGAATTTTTGCCATGAAGGTTGCATTGGTATGAGAGGATTTCCTAATACTTAGGCCTCCAACATTCTTTGGTTTAGTAATATTATCCTAGCTGATAAGATGGATTTTTTTTAAATCATTTTCATGACCCCAAAGAAAATTTCTATTAATACTATCTATTTTCTTATGGAAATAGGGGGGGGGGGGGGGGGGAAAAAGACTTGCATAGCGNGGGGAGGGAAAAAGACTTGCATAGCGTGAGAAGGTATTGAGGAAAGAGTAGAATTTATGAGTTGGATTCGACCAGCCATAGAGAGAGAACTACGCTTCCAGCCTTGAAGTTTAGAGGCTAGATTATCAATGATAAATTGGAAATCAGATTTATTATAAGTTGGTTTAAGAGGTAGACCTAAATAGTTTCCAACAGAGGAAGAGGAGGAGATAGATAGAGTAGATTCCGTAAGGTTTCTAAAATGTTGGTTAACAGTTGTAGAGAACCAAATTCTTGATTTATCAAGGTTGATGGAGAGATTGGATGAAGTAGTGAAGGTGGTAAGGCAATTTTTAATAGCGGAAAGGTTTTTATTTGCTTTGGCAAAAAGAAGAATGTCATCAGCAAAAAGCAAGTGAGAGAAGCCAATTTTGTTATTACCATTTTTAAAGGAAAAGGGAGACCAATTTTTTTTGTTAACTTCACTTAAAATGAGGTGATTTAGAAATTCCATAGCTTGAATAAAGAGATAGGGTGAAATTGGATCGCCTTGTCTGATTCCCCGTTGAGGTTTAAAGGAATCAAGCTTCTTTCCATTTACAATGGGTGTGTAAGAGAAGGAGTTAAAAATAGAGGAAAGCAAGGATAGCCATTCTTTAGGAAAGTTAAAGAGAGAGAGAGAGCATATTTAAGATAAAATCCCAAGAAATAGTATCAAAAGCTTTGGAGATATCTAATTTAATAATCATCCATCCAGATTTAGCTTTAGAGATATGCATGGAATGCATGATTTCGTGGGCTGTAATAAAAAGATCACTAATGTGTTTACCTTTTTGGAAAGCTCCTTGAAAGGGTGAGATAAGAGTGGGAAGGAGTGGTTTAAGACGAGAGACAAGAAGCTTACTTAGGATTTTGTAATGCGTCATACATAGTCCTATGGGTCTAAGATGGGAGGGTTTAGTTATGTTTTGGATCTTAGGGATGAGGCAGAGAAGGGTGTTGCCCCAAGAAGGAGGGATGCTCCAAGAAGAAAAAATGTTTTTGATATTATGAATCAGTTGATCCTTAACAATCCTTAACAACAGACCAGTTCTTTTGATAAAAAATAGCAATTTGTTAAAAGTGGTTACAACCTACGTAAAATTGATTCTTCTATCAATTTCTTGAAAAAAAAAATTTCGAAAAACTCACTAGGCATACAAGATAAACTTTTATTATTTTTACATCATTAATAGTTACTATGTGAATTAGGTTATAAGTAGACAATCTTTTTTTCAAAGATCGACTCAGTTATATTCAATTACATGACTTCAAAAACCTAGGGTGATTCTTTGATGATTTTCTTATTAATCTTCATCAATCGTTAATTAGGTTTAAAAATGACAGTTGAAACTGATGTTATTGACTAATTAATGATTAGCACTTTGATTATAGGACTGTACGTTTTGAGGTAAGAATATAGAGATTATTGACAAAAGTATTATTATTTTTCACTTATACATGAGTTAAAAAATGTTTTTAAGATGTGTTTTTTTCACTATGAAAATATTTCAATCTTAATCATTAATTTGACCGAAAATGCTCCTTTATTTATTGTATATAATATACTCGAGAATTAGGGATCTTGTGTGTGACTAATAACCATGAGTTCTTGTGTTTTGTTTTTCCTGAAATTGAAACTTCGACATTATTTCAAGTTCATCATGATGTGAAGATTAATTAGGGATTTTGTACATGTAATCATGAGTTTTGTGACTCTTTTTTTCCCCTCGAAATTGAAACTTGGACATTTGAAATAATTTTGATGTGAAGATTGTCCTACTTTGTGTTGACTTTCAACTTTGAGATGCTCATCGGGTATATTGGATAGGTTAGTTCTATGGAGGGTGGATATACATCTTAAACTAACTAATCAATTCTTAATCATTGGATTTAATTTTTTCAATTGTGAGATTTGTGTAATTTATTTTAATTTATAAAACACAGATTTCAAAATTAAAAATAAAATCCAACGATTAAGATATCTAACTTTCCAAAATGTCACCCTATTAGATAGGGTAGTTCTATGGAAATGTGGATATATAGCTTAAAATATCAAATTCTCAACCATTAGTTGAATTAAACTTTTAAATCTTGAAATTTGTGTCATATTTTTTTAACCATTAATCCACTCCTATTCTTGTTTAAATTAAGCTATCATGAAAAGAAATATTCTCAACCATATATTTCTTGTTTCAAGTTCAAATATGACGAGTTTAGAGTTATGAATTATTTTGACAAATTAAGGGTCCGTTTGGTATGGAGTAAAAGGGGTTGACAATGTAATTGGGCTCGGATTCCAATACTTTCAGGTGTTTGGTATGACAATTTGAGCTTTGTAAAGTAGATTATAATGTAAAGGCATTTACATTACATAGGTCATTTTTCTTTACTTCACATTTTTAATGTAATCCAAGTTTACATAGGGAAGTATGGTAGAATTCCTAATTTGCCCCTCTCTCTCCCATCCCATCTTCTTCCTCTTTGATGAAACCAAGCCGGCGACGGCGACGGCGGAAGGCGGTGGACGGCGGCGGACAGCGGAGGAAGGCGGTGGATGACATTTTTGTCATTTTCTTTTTATATCTATTTCACTTTCCCTCCCATACATTTTTATACCAACACACTTTAAATTTTTACCTACTTTACTTTCGCTCAACTACTTTCCTTTCTCTCATAATTTTTTCATTGTAAAACACTTTACTTTACATACCTCTTTACATACCAAACAAACCCTAAGTATTTTTCTATATAATATTCCAAAATAAAATTTAAATTGTATAGATTAGAACAATTGAAGTTAATAATATTTAATATGATTGCTTTGTATATATAATATTCCAAAATAAAATTTAAATTGTATAGATTAGAACTCAAAAGGAAAAACAACTAATATGACTTTTTTCAGGCCAAAAAAGAAAAAAAAACTAATATGACTTTTTCTTACTTAATATAAGGAATCAAAATGGTTGTACTTCAAATAAATATTATCCCAGTATTTGACAATGAAAGCTAGTTAAAATATAAGAGTATGTCTATACTATTATATATATGTGAGGAGTTTTTTTGGTAATCAGTCATTTAAAACTATAGTATAAAATAAATATATTATAAATAATTATAAGAAAAATTATAATTTTGCATCCTATTTTCTAAAAACCCACTTTCATGAATCACACATCTATATTGCTAAAATTTTTATTATTTTAAAATATAATAAAATTAACAATTATTTTATAATATAATTTTAAATTTTAATAGTTTAAACATTACATACATATTTACTACGGACATGCAAAGCCCCTAGTACTAAGATTTCATAACCATTATGATGGTGAGGCCAAAAATAAAAATAACCATTATGATGGGGGTTGAATATATAAACTCAAAGGTAGGGTTCTATAGGGCAATAATTTTTCTTTTGAAAAAAGCAATTAAGATATTTGAAAATTATTAACAAATTCCAAATGTGAAAAAGAAAAGTGCGAATTTTAAGACTTTGAATTCACCTTTGAAAAAAAACCAAAAGAAGAAGAAGAAGAATAATAAAAAAAAAGGTTAGCATTGGGAACACACTAATATTGAAATTAAAGGGGTTTGTTCACATTTTATAAAGGAAATTAAAGTAGTGATCATCCAAAAGTGCCTGCAACAAGCTTCTTTTAGGATTGCACATACGCATGCATCTCTCTCCCAGAGAATTCACCTCAACTCTCAACTTTAAATACAGATTTTAATACTCAAATAGAATGTTAACTTAAATTGTTCTCAAATTTAAATTAGTAACAGTTTAGAAAAATCCTTTTTCAATTCGATCCTTATTTTATTTTCACGCCAATTAATTAGTATATATTTACTTATTGAAATAATTTACCCAAAATTTTAATTTAAATGCTCTTCTATATATTATTTTTTTAAAAAAGAATTTATTACTTCTAATTCTATCTGGTAACGAATTTAAACTTACATTCAAATCACCCCACTAAAATTGATTAATAGATCACTAATAAAGCAAATCATAGTTAAAGTATTTTATGATTGTTAAAACACTCCCAAATAATTATTAGTTTTACATAAACATTTCAAAGAAATTTATAAAAAGTCACTTCTCTAATGATATTTTATAAACTCATCAGTGTCACACATAGAAGATGATTTGACAAATTTACTTAAAATATGGTCTTCTTAAATTATCATCGATAAAAAAAAAAGCCTTGAATGTTTTTTGTTCCTGTTAATTAATGACATTTTCATTTGATAAAATGAATATATGACCAAATACATCTCACTCCCACACAGTCCCACAATATTAAAACAAGCATAGAAGTGATGATGATGAAACCTAATTTTGATATCACTATCCTTTTTTGTTTTTTGTTTTTTTTCTTCATCTTATCTCAAGACATATATCAACCCACTCTTAATTCTAAATAAATAAATAACGAAAATATATTTTCTGCGAGCATATATAAACTCGTAGTTGCTTATATACAGGAGGGTTTGAACTACAAATAAAGCTTCACCGTACCATTGACTCAATAATTAACTTCAAATTCATTTGGTAACGTGTTTCATGTGTCATAAATCTATATATTCACACGTGCATGAAACTTTACGTAATAAACGGGACATTTTGTAATGTTCAATGAATGTGTCATCATTTTATATGTTACATCCATGGGAACACAAACACACATATATATTTTGAGATCGAGAGATGCATGTATAACTGCACGTTCATCCCCCCTTACCAAAAAGTTTTAGTTCCCACCATGCAAATAAATACATACTCACCATCATTTTTAAGATTTCCATCTATTCGTATGTACGTAGATGCCTACCTAGTTTCATTGGATTTTACATAATTTTTTGTTTGTTTTAATTTTTAAAAAAATATAAGGTCTTTTTTTTAACGTCTGATTTTCTAGTGCATGTAGACGTTTTGGATCTTTTGATGATAGACATCAATGCAATACCACAAAATTATAAAGCATACGGCGTTTGGCAGCACTAGCTAGGACCACTATGCCATAAATGAAATATTAGATGCAGATGTATACCTTTTAAGTAGAATTATAATGAGTATATAGCGTATAGATTAGAAATTCGATATATTATAAATTTATTTTTAAAAAAATAAAAAAAAATATCTTATCCTCAAAACTAAATTCAAATAATTAGTAGGGAGATTTGTTAAGAGGTTGTATTGTTTAATATATGTGGATGAAATATCACATTCGTTAAATATCATGTCAATGTGTTTAGTGGATATAAGATTTATCATGTATAAAGAATTTAATATATATATATAATTAATTAATTATATATATTAAAATGATTTGGACTTGGGCTTAGGGTCTCATGGTTTAAATCTGAAAGGTCAAAATTTTATTTTAGTCTCTAATATTTACTCTAAATTTTATTTTGGTCCTTAATATTTTTTTTGTTCCACTTTGGTCCTTAATGTTTCTTAGAAGTTTCATGATTGGTCCTTAACTATTGAATATAGTCATATCTTTCTCGTTTCAAAGTTAAATGCGATTAAATCAGAGCTATGAGTTAAATTTGACAAATTCTTTCTTTGTCTAGTTGGAGTCATCGACAAATGAAGTCAAATCGAGTATGAAATAAGACTTGAAAATAGGGTGCTATTTTATGGATTTGGTCATATATGACTTGATAAGTTCTTTCATGAATTAGGTCATAAACCTAAACTTTGATTGAAAAAGAAATTGTTTTAAAATTTTATAGTTCGATATATATAGTTTCATTTTATCATAACTCAATCCTTGTAGTTCAAAATTTTTTATAAAATTATCCTTATGTTGTAAAAATGATAGATTATGAAGTACAAAAATATAGACATAGATATAAGAAAGAGAAAGAGATACACAAATTAGTCCTTAAAGACTTAGTTCTTCGGGAACTATTCTATATGATTCATGGATGTAGTTCTTCAATAACTCATTCTCACGTGTGTACAAAGTGAAACCTCCCTTATATATATATGACTTTAGACATAAAGAGAGCTATGTAACTTATAGCCTATACATTAAGGCATTATGGGTCAGTTCGTTTCCGTTTTTTTTTAAATTTGTTTTGATTATAATCATAGTTTGATTATAATCAAAGATGATTATTTTTGTAGTGGTGTTTGGATGATTGTTGATTATTTGGTGTGAAATTATTAAAATGGGTATGTAATGATTGTGGTAGGTGGATAAAAAGTAAGGAAATTGATAAATTGTATAGGGGTATAAATGGAAGAAAAAGTTGGAAAAAGTAAGATGTGATTTGATTATAATAAAAGTGTGTTTAGATGTGATTGTTGTTTGAAAAAAAAATAAAAAATGTTACTGTTTGCCTTGAAAAGCGTGAAATCTTGATTATTTTCATGTGCAAGTGGGGGGATGATTATCCAAATCGGTGCACTGTTTCATTTTTTGCCTACGAAATGGTGCACCAAAAAGACTAAAATGTATAATTGTTGGTCGACATTCAGTGCACCAGCGAAGAAATCAGTGCACCGTTTCGCAGCAGATGAGAGAGAAATTATTAGCGCATGCGGACTCGAAATTTTTGTTGAATTTGGCATAAATCTCTCTCTCTCCCCCTCTCTCTCTCTCCCTACTAAGGCAGAAAATGGCGGATCTGCAAGAAAATGGGTTCTCGAATGAGAAGAAAATGAATAGGAACGCCATAGAAGATGAATCCTTGACCGTTCCTATTCATTTTCTTCAAAAAGATAAATAAAAGAGCCACATTGCACTGGATCCTTGACCGTTCCTATTCATTTTCTTCTACTTGAGATTTATCTCTCTCTCCCCCTCTCTCTCTCTCCCTGGTTTTCGAAATGGGTTCTCAAATGAGAAGCTTGAGAACGCCATAGAAGACGAAAGAGGGATAATGGTTCTGTTCGGATGGTGCATTTGATTTAACGTATTCGAGAAAATTGAGAGCCCTCGAAGATGAGCCCAAACTGAGCGTGATTCCGAGGACGTGGGGAATAGAGAATTCGTTAGAAAATAGAAGGTTGCGAAGCTGATCGGAGTTCCAGTCGTTTTCAGGGGATTGTACAAGTTTTAAAGCTTGGTTTAGGAGAGACTCACCTTCCGGCGACGGTGACGGCGGCGAATCACATTGGACGGCGTTGGAGTTCTGACGATGACTTTTGAGAGATTATTAATTTCAATAATAAATTATTTTGGCAAAATAACAATTTAGCCCAACACAAAAATGAATAATTACAAACTAGCCCAAACACAAAAATGGATATTTACAAACTGACCCAATTTTAAAGTAAATGACTATTTTGCCCTTTGTGATTGATGATTGAATGTATTAGAGTATAGGTAATTATAGGTTTATGTATAGGGGTATAAGTGTAATTGAGTGTGTTTGATTATTTAAAAATCATGATTATAATTGAATCAGGAAAAAACGTAAACGGACATGTTTATTATGATTATAATCAAAACAGATTATAATCAAAACGCAAACGAACTGGGCCTATATGACATTAATCACACTAATAAAGGGAGGTTACACCATATAATTATGAGCATTATGGAGGAAATGTTATATACTTGAGATATAGAATCAAAAGGTTACGGATGTGGTGATCCACATATTACATGAATGTAAATTACATGTTTACAACACCTTATCATTTATCATTGTTATTTTATAATTAAATAAGTGATTATATGTGGTATAAAATGTTTCCGAACTCAACTCTAAATAATATGAAACAACTTTTCTTCAATTTTCTACCTCTAATTTATAAAATCTAACAAATATGCGTGAAGCCTTTACCCACAAATTTATTCTGGACATCAATTCATTTCCTACAAGCCGGCCATATTGGATAAATGATCATCTTTCAAGTTGAATATGACTTGAGTAATAATAAAAAAAAATGTTAAATAAGGCAGCATTTTTTTGTCAATAAAATCAGCTTTGTTAGCAAGTCAATTAAAATATGCAAAATTCAAATACAAAATCTCACCAACTATTTGTTGCAATGGTAAGCGAATTGCACTTCACTTAAGAGATTTAGGTTTGAGCCATGAAGTCGACATTGTTGAAAGAGTTTTAACTATTCATTCTTAGTCCGAATTGTCAGAAAAATTATTATATATATTGGGCTCACATTAATAGCCTAAAGTATTTTATTTGGTTTAATAAAATAAATGGGTTAATAGGTGGTCCAATAAAAGAGAAGCCCAAAGTATAAAGTAATTACTAGGGTTTTAGCACACATCATATTAAAAGTCTAGCATGTGGCTAAGTGTATGCCTTTTAGGGTTTTACTGAAGCCCGTGATTGGAGGGCCCAGTAAGACAAATATACATATAGTCTAGGTCCCCTCTCTAACCCCAACACTAAGTGAGTCACCCATTAGAGTCACTAGACAACTAAAGGGTTAGGGGCATAGAGAGGAAGACCTAGTTCTCAGAGTTTGGATCTGAGGATGAAATCAGGTACGCTCTCTATTGTTTTTAGTTTCAATGTTCCAACATTCCAATTGGCTCGATTAAAGTTGCTTCCGCTTACAGTCTCCGCTTACACGAATAAGATTAGTCTTCGTATAGAGCATTATATAGATAAGTGAGAAAAACCCATAATTACACCAACGAAAAATACAAAGTCTCAGTAGAGAATTATAAAATATTGTCCTCCATTGTCGAAGCAAAACTCCAGACACACACCTGACCACTATGTACCCTTCTTGTTCAGTGCATCCACAATCATATAATTTTTTTTAAAAAAGGAATATATCGATACTTTGCTGAAAATTTTTTTTTGCTCTTTGTCAACTCACTTATTATGATACATATATATAAGTGATAAATAATTCATCTCAGTTGTGCAGTTTAAAAATAACGGTAGAAACCAGATGAAGTCATATTTTGGCGACCAAAACAGAGCAAAAAATAGTTTGATGACTAAAATGAAACTAATCTCGTAGTTTGAGGACTAAAATGAAACTAATCTCATAGTTTAGTTTGAGGATGAGAATGAAACTGACCTTAAGGACCAAAATGAGTATTTAAGCTAACAAAAAAAGGATGATAATGATGTGTACGATTGCCAGCTGCTTGTCTCTTGCACTCACTCAATGAGTCAATGGTCATTTAGTAAGTCACATGGCATCTGAATCATCTTCATAGACTTGGAACACTCAACACACCACAAGGCAACGCAACATTATATTGTACTACCTCACGCCAAAAAGAAAGAAGAAAAAAAATGCAACATTGTACTACCACAATAAAACCCCTTGTCCGGTGTTGTGTCCCCACTCTCCTTTCTCTTCATCAAGATTCTTCGCATTTCTCCTTTTGTTTTTGTCTTTCAAATACTTGCTTCCCCAAATGACCCACACACTTGCTAATGCCAACAAACCAACAACATATATCATCAATTCATATATCATATATCCCATCCACATCCCTTTTCCTCCATTTTGCTTACTATTTTGCCTCTTAATTTGCTTTATAGAATTAGATTTTAAATCATTTTTTTATTGAGTTTATTTTTAAATTTCAAATAAAAATATTTTTTAATCCTTAAATTTTTATTGAGTTAACAAATCAGTCTATGTACACCCCTATTTTGATGGGACTAGATTCTCTGCATTTCCCTTTCTATGCATTTTTTGTAAAGTTAGAGAGAAAATGTGAGTCCCATGAAATAATAATATGTAAGACCTACATTTTCTTCTTTCTCTCTCTTATTTTCTCTTCCTTTCTCTCTCATACTCTACAAAAAATATAGAGGAAGGAAATGTAGAGGACCCATTTCCTATTTTGCTACATAGAGTTGGAGATAACAATTTTGATGAGTATACTCGACCCACCCATAAAAAAATATTCAGTATCTATCGGATATTTAATATTTAATAGGATACGGACAGTAAAAAATTAAAAATTATCTGATGTCAAGTGGATACAGATATTGCCTAAACAATCTAATATTCGTCCGCGATGAGCGAGTAGTTAGGGTATAGGTTATTCGCTAACCTATAATATAAATATTTTTTATTATATTGTTCATTAGTTTATTGAGTATTGAATAAGATAAACGAATATGAATACATATACATATACTAATTTATCATATACAAATAGAGTATAAATATTAAATATGGTTAACAATTACGGATATAGATAGTACCGATAGAACCATCTAACATCTTTTTCATTGTCATCCCTATATAGAATTAGATTTTAAATATTTGTTTATCGAATTTATTTTCAAATTTTAGATAAAAATTATTTTTTGATTTTTAAATTTATATCAAGTTAATAAATTAATCCCAAATAATTGAAATATATGTCTCCATTCTTAAAATATCACAATCATCAACAATTTGGTTAATCGATCAACTTATAAAAATATAAAAGTTGACAATTACAATATTTTAAGAATTAAATTATGTATTTTAATTATTGAAAGACTAATCTATCGACTTCATATAAATTTAGAGACTAAAATAATAATTTCCTCTTAATTTTATTTTTTATTATTTTTATATTTATAATTGTAATGATAGCTAAAGAGAAAAATAAAATAAAATATTTAAAAACTTTAATTAACTATTCGTGGGCCGGGAAAACTCATTTTGGTAATTATCTTCTCTCTATTTTCTTCGTTTTTTAGACAAATAATACATGAAACGAGATTTACTCAAGTAGCTAGCTCGATCACATCCTTAACGTTAAAGGTGCTTTGCATATTCATATTATGCCTATATTTTCTCACATGTTTATTGTGTTTTGTTGTATTGTCCACCTTATTATATATCCTTTTCTTTTCTTTTGACCCCACCTGACGGCTGCGCAAGCTAGCATTAATGGACAATATGTACGTCACACTCCGATTTTTCTGTTCCCAAAATACCCCTCTTCTATCATTCTATTCTCATTTCAATTCTCATCCACATACGTAAGCATTATCCTACAGTATCAACCTCCTTTTGAGCCAACCAAACTTCTTGCTTATCTCTCCAAACCCATAAACATACATTATATTACATTATATAAATTGTTCGGACTTTGCAGGGCCAGAAAAACGCACACATATATATATAAACTCACACATATCTTCTACATATGCACACAAATATGAGACATGTTTGATTCTTGTTACCTAGATTTCTCGTATATATATATCATGATCCTATATACTAGTTACATTACATACGAACTTGCCGGGGAAACTAATAATAAGCTGAACTAAACTAAAGTACAAGCTGGAAGATACAATATTTATAGAAGATGATTAATTATTATTATTACATGGTTTATTACAAAACATACACAAAATAAAGGAAAAAGGAAATATATATATATAAACAATGAAGTTATTATAACTAGCTAGTGATTGTCCAATCTTCTGAGAATAGCGTTTTTGATGAGAGATTCGTCGGTTGTGAAGGCATTGGGGATCTTAACGACGACGTCTTGAAGCATGATGTCGTTGACGCATGACATGCTTGCGTGTCGAACCTTAAGCTCCAAGTCTCTCAATGCACACATGAGTCTCGCACCCGGGTGGTTCACGTTTTCTGATTGGATTCGAACCATGGCGTCCGGACCCATCACTCGAACCACCACCTCGAGTCCACCTCCGAGCCCGTTGGGTCCGGTCTGATCCACCGTCGACTCCACCGTGTCCGCCGTCTCCACCTTCACCTTCTTCCCACCGCTTTGAACCTATAATATGGATACCACGTATACACATCACTCACTATTAAAATCACTATACTTTACAATTTCAAAGATTCAAAATCAATCATTAATTAATATATATATATATATCAATCCTTGACCCGACTAAACTAGTCTCTTATGGTATGAACTTCAAACAGTTATATGTTCCTAATATGAATGATAGATGATCTGAAGATGAGAGGAGTGAAAATGATATAAGAGGTATTTATCTCAATTTTGATATTTGAGAGATCAAATTATTAATATATTATTTTAATTTTTCAAAAGATTAAATTTATATTTTAATCTTTTAACCTGAGATTCGAGGTCCTCGATTTTGGCCTTGAGCTGGTTGATGTAGGCGACGGCGTCCGACAAAAGAGAAGCCTTGTCCATGCGGGACACGTTTGGCACCACCGACCTCAGTGCATAAAACCGGTGGTTCAACTTCTCCCGCCGCTGCCTCTCCGCCTCCACGTGGTTCACCGGCGTTGTCTCCCGGTTCAAACCGGGTTTCCTCCCTCGCTTTTTCTTCGCCGCCGGCCGTTTTCCCGGACCATCCGAATCTGAATGCGACTGCTCCGACTCTCCGTACGACGACCCGGATTTATGACCCGACTCAATTTTCGGAGTTTTCATCATCTCTGTCGTTGCTTTCTCCTCCTCTTGGTGTACCCCGGCGAGAATGGCGAAGTCCACGTCGAGGAATTCGACCGGCGTGGTCGTGGTCGGAGAGAAATTCTGGTGATGGAGATCAGAGGAAGAAGACAAAAGAGTCTTAGCGTGATGGATGAGAGACCAATTTTGAGGGATGATTTGACAAGAACCCATTTCCAAAACACCATGATTGGTCGGAATACAGACGAGGGTTTGAATTCCATGGGCGAAAGCTTCTTTGATTCTGTCGCAATTGTGAAAAGGAAGGTTTTGCTCTGTTATGTGGAGCCAGAGGAGGGAGGAAGAAGAGAATGCTTTGGCGGGAACGGAGGAGGAAGAGGAATCGTCGGAGAGAGAAAGAGTGAAGGAGCGAGTCAACGACATCACGTAGAACCACTCGGAGTCGTTGAGGCTGTCGTGGTCGGCGGCGACGCCGTGTTGGAAGTGGCCGTCGGCGAAAGAGAGAGAAAGCCGGCCATTGTCGTCGGTGGAGGTGTGCCAGAAAATGGCGTAGAGCCAAGAGTGGGGTTGGTTGTGGAGTAAAACTTGAAGCTTTTGTTGAAGGGAAGATGGGTTTTTGTGGGAGACCAAGGAGGAAGAAGAGGAAGGGGAGATGATTAATTCATCCATTCAAATGGAAGGTAGAGAGAGAAAGAGAGAAAGAGAGAGAGTGTGTGTGTTATGGGAAATGTAAGGAAAGGAGTGATTACAAGAAAGAGGAAGACAAGTGTATATGGAGAGAGGATAGGTGAAGTATTTAGTAGTGTTAGTGTTAATGTTGTACGGACAAACAAGGCCTTTTAGAGAGAGAGCCGAAGGAAATAATTAATGAGTGGAGGAGGAAATTTGGGAGGAGTGTGAGTATGTAGTAACTAGCTAGTATACTGAAGGAAGAAGGATGGAGTTGTGGGGGGCTATATATTATAACTTTATAAGGGTCCTAGGATTTAGGAGAGAGGAAGAGAGAGAGAGAGAGAGAGAAAACAGAGGAGTGTGTGGGGGCCATGGAGTGTTGATGAGTTTGGTGGCAAAGTGGAAGAGGAGGGAGAGGGAAAAGATGGGGTCCAAATCAGCACAATAGTTTAAGAGGGGGGCACTATTGGGCACCACAACCACGTGAACTGAAAGCGACTTAACTAATATGTAATTAACTAACAATCATCTCATTAAATTAGAACGTAACTTAATTGGCAATCGTGAAATCTATCCCTTCCACTTGTTGATGATATATAATAGTTTAATGAGATGATTGTTAGTTAATTAAATATTCATATTCATCTTAAATATTGGTAAAATATTTTATTTTGATTTTAAATTACTAAATGTAGTTATATTTATCTCATTTTAAATTCGAGTATGACGAGTTCAGAATTACATGTTACTTTGTCGATCAAAATAAATGAAATCAAATTTGGTCCCCAAAGTAGTCTTCTTGTTTCACGATTAAATAAGCGAAATTATTCATATCTCTCCAATTTCAAGTCTGAATGTGGCGAGTTTAAAACTACGAGTTACTCTTAACAAACCCTTTTTTTAACTTAATTGGGACCGTCAATAGATAAGATCAAATCAAGATTGCAAGTAGATTTGAGACCAAAAACTAAAAAATTTACAAAAAAAAAATGGTTCCAAATCTACTTTAAAGCCTTATTTGACTTCATTTATTGAAGACGCAACTTAGAAAAAAAAAAACTCGTTAAGAGTAACCTGTATCTTTAAACTTGACGCATTGAGACTTGAAACGATAGAGATATTATCAATTTCGCTTGTTTAACTCAGAAACAAGCAACCTACTTTCGGGATCCAACTTGACCTCGTTTTCTGATGGCCCCAATTAGATAGAGAAAATACTCTTCGAAAGCAACTTATAGTTCTGAATTCATCACTTTTGAACTTGAAACTAGAGAAATTAAATATGCCTTTTAGACTATATATATTCAATAATTTGATATCAAAATAAAACATTTCGCTGATATTTACGACCAATATGAATATTTTAAAACATAAAGAACTGAATTAAACATATATAAAGACATAAATTTAGGATTAAAATGACCCTTTGACCATATTTTGAAAGAAAACTTCTCTTAACTTTAGTTATATATTGTGTAGTAATATTTTTAAAATTGTTTTATATGAATGATGAAAACAACAAAGTAGACATTAGAAGGGTCTCACCTTACGTTTCTTGATGAAGAGCTTGGATGAAGTTGGAAGTGAATAAATCATGCAAAAGAGATGTACAATGAAGGTTTCTTGCGAATCTTCTCCGATGGTCAAGTCAATTAGTGTTTCTTAAACAATAGGTTGAAAGGTAGAAATTGCCTTACCTTGTTTGAGGGTTGTCTTCTTCTATTTATAGTTTTATACTCTTGAGAGTCTGTTGGGAATTTTTTTTAAAGGGAGAACTCATTCATCTTATTCAATTAGCAAATACCCTCTTATATAGGGGAGTACATGAATTCAAAATATCCAAAAATTCTAAAAATCAATCATAAATCTGAAAGATATCTCAAACAGATTTTGGACATAACAGAAAATATAATTCAAATAATCTTCCTAAATAGTTGGGCTTGACAACAACTAAAAAGGAAACAAAATAACAATCAAATTGTAGAAATCTTCAACCTTTCATAGACCAATTATGCGATGCATTTCTCTTCTTCTGATCTTCTCTTCTTTCCAAGATGATAACAATATAATACTAACAATATTAATAATAACACCCAACAATTCCTCTCTTAAACTAAAATTTCTTTGCAAGAAAATTTAGGTTAATGGGAGAAATTTCAAGTTTTCATAATGATGTACTTTTGACCATTTTCTTTTCTATTTTTTCAAATGATGCACTTTGTCATCATTTTTTCAATGATGAACTTTGTCACCATTTTTTTCCCAATGAAGAAGATATCAAATGATTATAAATAAGATATAAGAAAGATACTATAATTTAGAGCTAAACATGAACGAACATATATAAAAATCAATCTACCTTTACAAAGTATAGACTCTATAAACAGTTAAATGTCTATACCACAACTCAAGCCCAACGAAATTTCAAAATGAACTAGTTTTATTAAAATAAATTATATTTCCATCAATTTTCTATGCATATATAACCACAAAAATTAAAGAATCTTCATTGTTTAGACATGATATTATTCTAATACGATTTTAAGAGAATTTTGGAGTGCAGAAAACATTCAAACTCGCTCAATTTCTATCGTTACAAATACCTCATTGTAACAAATTTCATGTTCGATTATCTTTTTCCATGGAAAACCTATTTTCAACTTTCTTTCCCTATTTCAGCTTCTATCATTACAAAGCACGCATTATTTGACTTATAAACATCATATGTGTTTCACATAGAGTATCATCTTTAACCTATTTTGTTCTCTTTTACAACTTACAAGTATTTCAAGTGGATCCTTCTCAATATTGATAAGGGGCTCTAGATGAACTTTTTATTTCACAAGGAATGGTTCGACCGAGCCCTCTTTTAATGTCAATTTGAACTTTTTTACTTTTGGAGTTCAAATCCAAGTGAAATTATCCAAATGCCCCTCAATGTCCTATATATATATATCCTCTTTTAAGTATGATCTAATTCTAATCTCTCTAGTCTCTTTTGTACTCGTATATAATATTAACTTGAGCGTCAGAGTTTCATTGTAAGAGCCTCTCGCACGACTCCAAATCTGAGATGAATTATCACTATTCATCACTTTAATTATCATTACTTGTAATAAAGGATAAATAATGTGAAACTAAATGATAATAGGGTTCTTTTCATTTGTATTTTTCTAAATGCTAATTAAGGTGAATTAATAATTAAGTAAAAATAGTAATATTTTTTTAAAATAAAAATGAGAAAATTTATTTATATATAAAAAATAAGTTTCTCTTAATTTCATGATGTAAGAATGAATCAAATTAATTTTAAACAGGGTAGTATTTGCTTGTCTTTTAAAATCTAAATTTGATTATTTCATATTAAAATCTAAAGAACAAATAAATAGAAGGAAGCCAAAGGGCCCACTGCCACTACCGTAAGTGCTACCTGGGCCCATCACTATTGTAAAAGGATAATGATTTTACATGTCAGTGCACTCTGCTTAGCAATGACTATTTGGAAAGTTATTGGATCTTCAATATAATTTTTTATGGGTTAAAGAGTCATTTTAGTCCTAAATGTAAATCTTAATTTTTATTTTGGTCTATTATGTTTCAAAATGTTTAAATTGGTCTTAGATGTTGGTAAAATATTTCATTTTGGTCCTAGATATTTGTAAAATATTTCATTTTGGTTCCGAATTATTGAATTTAGTCATATTTCTCTCGTCTCTCATTTGAACTATGGCATGTTAAGAAAAACTCGTAATTTTGAATTCGCTGCATTCAAATTTGAAACAAGAGAGATATGATCAACTTTATTTGTTTGACCATAAAATGTGTGATCTACTTTTAAGACCGGTTTGACCTCGTTTGTTGATGGTCCCAACTGGATAGAGAAAATACTTTTCGAGAACAATACGTAGCTCTAAATTGGTCATGTTTGAACTTGAAACAAGCCATATTTAATAGTTTGGGACCAAAATGAAACATTTTGCTAACATTTTGGATCAATTTGAATATTTTAAAACATAATGGACCAAAACGAACGTTAGACATACATTTAGGACCAAAATAACTCTTTAACCTACTTTTATCTTATATATTTTGTTTTGTAGAATTAGAGAGGAAAAAGAAGAAAAAGTGTTAGAAAGAAAAATATGGATATACATGTTTATTATTTTATGGGATTTATATTTTCTCTTTCTTCCTCTTCGAACTCTTCAATTCTATAAGAATTGTAAATAATGAAAATGTAATGAATCCAATCCATCCAGGGTCCTCATTCAAATCCACTTGTATAAATTATGTTATATCTTCTAGATGTCGTATATTGGATAGGTATGGCTCTATGGGTAATGAAAAGTTAGAAACTATCAAATGTCGAGTGACGAGTAGATATAGATATTACTTCAAGTCTTCAACTATCCGATATTAATTCGAAATAAACAAATAGTTATAGTACTTAAGATCTTATGCCTTATAATATAAATGTTTTGTTATATTTTATATATTTTTTATTAATTTTTTTAGTTAATGGATATTGAGTATTGAATATCCTATATATAATATGTAATTTTTTAATTAGGATATCCTATGTTATATATATCTATAATTTTTAGGTATTTCAAATATTTCATATACTCATTAGATATTAGATTAGATATCGAATAGGGTTCAAATAGAAAAATAGGGGGTATGATTATTAGATATGATAACAAATACACATATATATAGTAACAAAACTATCAATTACCCTACCCGTTTCCAAGCTTAACTCTACCTCGGCTATGCTCATAATTAATTTTTCTTTAAAAAAAACACTTTAGGTCAAAACTTAGAAATATATTTTTGATAATGTCAAATAATAATCATGGATTAAATTTACTAGTTTTATTTAATGTTTATTTTAAGGTGTGAAATTCACTTTTCGATTCGATTTTTGTCTTATTTACTAAAGATCCCAACTAATTAAAGTAGATAAATGACTCATTAGAAGTAATTCATAGCTTTAAATTCATTGCATTAGAACTTGAAACGTGGAAGATATGATCAACTTCATTTTTTTTACTGAGACACGAGCAACCAATTTTTGAGACTCGATTTGACCTCGTTTGATAATGACTATAAAAAAAAAAGTACTCGTCAAAATTAACTTGTATGACTGAACTTGTGACATTCGAATTTAAAACGAAAGACATAAAACTATATTCAGTAGTTTGGGAGCAAAATGAACAATTATAGAAACAGCCTGGTGACCAAAAGGTCACGAGTTCAAATCTTGGAAACAACCTAGCTCTTTGCAAAGCAGAGGCAAGGTTGCGTACATCTTGACTTTCCCTAGACTCTACCTAGTGAGAACCTTGTGCACTAAACCGACTTATCATGTAC
Source organism: Chamaecrista fasciculata (assembly GCA_003254925.1). Lineage (NCBI taxonomy): Eukaryota > Viridiplantae > Streptophyta > Magnoliopsida > Fabales > Fabaceae > Chamaecrista > Chamaecrista fasciculata. The sequence continues at coordinate 39,168 of QANZ01017623.1, forward strand.
CAAAATAAACATAAAAATATACATTTACCACCAATTTAAACATCCGAATATAGTTACTCTTCAAGAGAGTATTTATTTAGCCCCATAAAAATTGACAACTAGTCCATTCTATAAAATTTAACTCTTGCTTTCTTATTATTTTCCCCAAGGACTAAAAGGCTAAAATGTTGCAGGGAGAACAGGAAAAGGAATATAACGTACGCGTTTTTAGCCTTCTCTAACCGTGTATTTCTGCTATGCACGTATGACCTTTTCTTTGTACGAAGCAAGAATTTATAAGCATCGATTTCCACATTCTTGACAGTGTATTTCTGCTATGCAAGTATGACCTTTTCTTTGTGGTATCCTTAAATTTCTTCCTACTCCATATATATGCATGTTTCTTTAAAAGAGGACTAAGGTTTACTTTTAATCTTATAACTTTTATTTAGGTATCAATTTAGTCTCATAATTTTTTTTTTACATTTTTTGTTTTATATCTTTTGCTCAGTTTACAAATTTAGTCTTGTGTTACATTTTTGGTCTCATATATTTAGATCAGCTTGCAGAATTGATCAAAATGTCAAACTAAAAAAAAAAGCTTTAGGATAAGATTTGAGTGAGGCCAGCTATTATTTCTTCAGGCTTGATGTGGTATAGGAAAAGATGTAAAGAGAATGTTGTATTGCTTTCAAATAATATATATATATATATATCTATATCTATACTATATTATATGGCTCCACCCCTTATGGTTGGTTGGTCAAAAATAGTGAATTAAAAAATTAAAAAAGAAAAAAAATTACCACTCTCTCTCCCTACTCACTCCCCCCACTTCTTTAAAAAAATAAATTAATTAAAAAAATGCAAAAAATAATTAAAAATTAAAAAATGTCACCACTCTCTCTCCACTCACTCTCCCATATGAGGAATTTCAAATTGGTCCTAAATATTTTATTTATTTTAGATGAGTCTTACGTATTTGTATAATTTCTCAAATTGGTCCCAAACTTACTCTTTTATCAATATAAAAATTNTCATCATCTATATTATACATTCAAATCACTGATTAATGATATGAAAAAGTGACCAGAAAGATGTGATATGCTAATTAAAACTTTAAAAACTTATTTAAAAATTTAGAATATAACATTTTTAAGATAATTAATAAAGGGAAGTTTAGAAAACTTAAAATTTAATATTTTGAAACAGAAAATTATATTTAAAATTTAGACGTGATTCAGACTTCTGAGCACGTGATGAAAATTTAGGAACAATCAAAATTAAAATTTTAATAAAATACTTTACTCAGAATTACGTTTATTTATTATTTTCATTTGATTATTACTCAAATTGTGTTGACGAGTAGACTTTTATATTCGTGCCTATCACATCCATCTTATTATAGGAGAATAGGAAGGAGAGAGTCGTGACAAAATCATTTTTGTTAGGCCAAAGTGTAAATTTGGTCCCATATTTTTTGTTTAGTTTTCAATTTAGTCCTTTTTTTATTGCAGTTTTGATCTTATTTCTTTGCAAAAAGTCCCGATTTTGGTCTCATCATTTTTGGTCCTATCTCTTTTAGTCAAGTTGCATGATTAGTCTCATATCTTTACAAAAGGATCAACCATTAGTTGATTCTTTTGTAAAAATATGAGATCATTTCTAAACCTTACCCAAAGATATAGGACCAATTCTGTAATTAATCCAAAGATATAGGACCAAATATGCAACAAAAAATATATGGGACCAAATTGGGACCTGGTCTAAAGATATATGACCAAAACATGCAACAAAAAACGATATGAGACCAAATTGAGAACTAAACAAAAAATATGGACCAAATTTATACTTTAGCCTTTTTGTTATTATTTGATGTAGTAATATTTATGGCATAATAATGTTGTTCCCTCGATCCCTAATTATCTATGCAGTATTTGATATTGAGCAAACCCCCTTTTTGGTCCCTCAATTGTTACTGAGTCGAGGAATCGGTCCCTCAATTGTGGGAAACTACAACTCAGTCCCTCAATTGTACAATCCCGTTTACGTTTTGGTCTCTCCGTCTGGTCCGTTAGTGATAGAGGTGTTAAGTGATGACGTGTCACCGTTATCTGCTTAGGTGGCCGTTAAATGCTTAGTTGAGGGACCAAATCCTCGACTCAGTAACAATTGAGGGACCAAAAAGGGGGTTTGCTCAAATTAATATCCAACTCATTTCCACTTGACACCTCATTAAAACTACTCTCTTGCAATTTGGTCCCCAAACCCCTAAATCCCCTAAAACTTTTTTTAATCCTCTTCTTCATCTTCTTCATCTTCTTCATTCATTTTAGTCCCAAATCCTAAAAATAAAATTGTAAATTATCCTAAAACCTTTCCAAACATTCCAATTTAGTCCTTAAATGTATTAAAAAGTCTAAAACCCTAAACCCTAAAAAAATCTAATTTGAGTTCATTCATTTTATCCCATTATTCTCAATTTATTAAATCATAATTAAAAAAACATTTTAGTCCCTGAACCCTAATTTCTTCATCTTCATCTTCATCCTCATTCCTCTCTCATCTTTCATTCCTCACCGCCGATCCTACTGCTTCAACCAAATCCTCAAACTTCAAAATGGCTCGATTCTTCAAATCCTTAAACATTCTCTCGCTCGATTCTTCAATTCCTGGGTTTGATTTCATGTTCACAACCATTTTGGGCGTCGCGAGATACGTATCTTTTGGGACTAAATTATATATTTCAGAGACTAAATTATATATTTCAGAGTCTTTTTCCTTTTAATAATAAAGAATCAAAGAGTATACTTTTTTAATCTTTCAGAGACTAAATTATATATTTCAATCTTTTGGGACCAAGTTATGAATTTATTAGTGTAGTTTGTGTATTATTAATAATCTACAGAGAATTTTAGAATTACTTAACCGACGACCATCAATGTTTAAATTAGGAGTATAAGTTTTCTTGAACTAATCCCTTGCTGGTGATCTATTTCATACAAATATGTAATGTAATAAGTATCATTTTTCTAGAAAATTAAAACTTCTGAAGTTTGAGAGTTTAAAATAATCTTTTTATATACTTAATAATCTTTTTAGCACGATACCCGTTACAAATAGTAAATTAAATAAAATTACTGAGTTTAGAATAGTATGAATATGATAATGAAAGTTAAGTAATTTTTATTCTAGTTTTTTAGATCACTCAAATCATTCAATTTTGAGAAATTTCAACCATCACCAACAAACTAATAAATCAGTTTTTTTTTAATACACGGATCGGATATAATTAAACTAAACAAACTAACAATATGACAAGTCAGCTTCATCAACAGCAATAATACAATAAAACAAGCTTTTGCATGGAAATTGAAAAGTAATGAAATCACCTATATATAGAAGAAATATTAGGGAACTTTAACTTTCTTGAATAATTATGTTTTAAGATATATACATGATTATTAACAAATATTTTAATTATATATATATATTAGTTTTATTACATTTTATTGAACATCAAATAAAAAATTAAACCCAACCAAATAAATCAAAACCACTTTTATCACAATTGGTCAATGTTTGTCCCAATTAAGATGGAAAATGCATGATGAATATATAGCAATCATCTTGTCAACGAACAATCACGTTATGGTACCACCATGAATGATGAGTTTACTAATTGACTAGCAAATAATTAACCAAATGTTTTTGTTTGTATACAAATTGATAATACACTACAAGAAAAAACAGAATTAGCTACAGAAATTTGCTACGGAAAATTTTCATAGCTATTCTCTAGCTAATTAGCTATGGATTAGCTACCGAAAAAATTTCCATAGCTAAATTTAGGAAAGTGAGTGGCGCGCAAAGGCGGGAAATTTTTGCTATCGATTAGCTACAGAATTGCTACGAAATATTCCGTAGCTAAATAAATTCTGCAGCTAACTTTAATAGCTACGGAAATTTTCCGTAGCTAAATGTTTTTTAAGAAAAGATCAAAGTTTTGCTAAGGATTAGCTACGGAAAATTTTCGTAGCTAATTGTTTGTAATATGGATCGAAATTTTGCTATGGATTAGCTACAGAAAGTTTCCGTAGCTAATGTTTTTTAAAAAAAATCGAAGTTTTGCTATGGATTAGCTACAGAATTAGTCCGTAGCTAAATGTTTTTTAAAAATTATAAAGTTTTGCTACGGATTAGCTACGGATACTTTCCGTAGCTATTTTTTTTCTAAATCCAACTAAACCCTATTACTACTTGTAATATTTTCACTCAAAAACTTACTATTGGGTCCTTAAATTTATACCAATTCTACTAATTTGGATAATTGAAGTATAGGACTTGATTTTTGAAATATTTCAATAGTTAATTATTTGATCCTAAGTGATGAATTTATCTTTGAATCTATTTAGCTACGGATTAGCTACGGATCAGCTACGGAAACGTCCGTAGCTAATCTCGTTTTTTCTTGTAGTGATAGGCCCAATAATTAGGAGGCCCAATTGGCAGAAGATGTCCTTGGCCCAGCACGTCATAGGCCCACAAGGTAGGGCGAGAACGCCCTTAACCCCGCTAAGGCAAGGACGCCCATATCCATAGAGGGCATGGGCTCCCACGGAGCATAAGGACGCGAGGAATAAGGAAACATTCCCTGAACCAATCAGGAACCAATCAAGGATCAACCAAGATCCGCTGTCAATCAAGACAAATCACTCAGAGATCCTTCCCATGGATTCTGCCTTGGCCATCAAGGCGCCCTACGCAAATAAGGAAATAGTGATTCACAGTTCCTTAATTAGCAAAACAATATCTTCCTACATGAAATAGGAAAGATTATGATTCACCTCCCATATCACTGAAGATATCTCTTCTTACAATCAAGGAAATTTCCTTAAATGGACTCTCCTCAATAAGCCTATAAGAGAAGATAACTCATATATGAGAGAGAGACTTGTTTTTCATGAGGGAGGCAACACTTCTCCTTCTTTTTAGTTTGAAATATTAGAGATAATCATTATTTTCTTTGTGATCTTTAGAACATACTTTGTTTTACTATATTTTAAGTTCTCTTGTCTTACTTATTTCTTACTTAAGTGTTTTACTTCTCTCTCATTAAAATAATCCAAATGACTAGTTCTTATTATTTGCTCTAATATTGTCATTGTGTATATATATTGATTATTATTTTACTCCATTTCTCTTGTTTTGCTCTGGATTTCCAATCTCAAACCTACCCATTCCCGGAACAGAGTGAAATCGAACCAAACAGATAGATGAATAGTTTGGTTTAGTTTAATTTGGTTTGGATGCCGCGCAAAACCGAACCAAACCGCCAAACCACTAACACTCTTATTTAATTATAGGGTAAATTACAAATTAGGTACTTGTGGTTAGGCCAAATCTCACATCACTGCCGTGTGGTTTGAAAATTTTCACTTTTGGTACCTAAGATATGTGTCTTTTAGCAATTAGGGTACTTGTGTTTTTGTTCCCTTAATTTTAAGGGAAAATGCTGACACGATACAATCTTAGCCATCGATTTCCAATGTATTTTAGCCGTCAATTTCAATTGCATCTTAACCGTTGGTTTCTCTTGCATCTTAGGTATTGGTTTTCACTGCAAGGTTTAAATCTCATTTTTGGTTCTCAAACTATGGGTAAGTTTTTTTTTTGTCATAAAAGCTATTTTTTGTTTCATTTTTGTCCTCAAACTTTCACATTTCTTCCCTTTTGATCTCCAAAATATGATTTTATCGAAATTTTCACCGTTATACTTAGTCATAAATTAGAGATAAAAATCAACCACTAATTTATCTCCAATTTGTAACTAAGAATGAAAATTTCTCTTCCTCTCTGTCAACTCACTTATTATTACGTATTTGAGTAGGGGTGAACAAAAACATAAAATAGATAAATGGGTTAAATAAAAAAATATAATTCTTTTTGTTTTAAGAAATAAAGTAGCCCAGTTTGACTAGGTCGGACCTGATGACCCGGCCTGAGTCTAACCGGGTCGGGTCTCATGCCTGGCCCGACCCAGACCGTGATCACTCCTATATTTGAGAGGGAAATGATTCATCTTAATTATTTAGGTTAGAAATAACAGCGTAAACCATATGAAATAACATTTTTGAACAAAAAAAAGGAACAAATATGAAAATTTGAGGACCAAAATAAAATAAAAAATAGTTTTAGGACCAAAATGAAACTTATCCCATAATTCGTGGACCACGTCAGCATTTTCCGTTAAAATTGACGGAATAAAACTAAAGGTACCCTAATTGCTAAACGACACATGCCTCAAGTACCAAAATGAGATTTTTTAAACCGCATGGCAGTGATGTGAGAATGTTGTTAGCTCAATAATCTTTTACAATAAAATTATTAATTTAGTCAATATTATATATTTCATAAATGTCTTGTTTTTTCATTAATCTTTCAGTGATTAAAAATTAAAGTAATTTTTCAAAGACTAAATCTAAATTTTAATTTTTCAGAAATCATATTGTTAGCTCAATAATCTTTTACCATAAAATTATTAATTTAGTCAATATTATATATTTCATAAATGTATAGTTATTAAGATTTAAGAATTCATCAAGTCTATATATATTATCATCAAATTAAAGATTCATTGATTTTTGTGTAAAACTCTAGACTACTGAAAAAGGATGTAACTAAAATACTATACTAAGGACAAAAGAAGAGTAATACACCTCTTAAACGTACTCATTAGTAACAATAAATTAACACAAACTTGCATTATTGACGAGATTATTAGACCAAAACAAAAAATAGGGAGTACAAAAGCAGGAACCTTACCAAAAAGGACTAAATCAAACGAATCTAGACCACTAAGTTAGCAGTATATTGAAGCTTAAACTTTTGAATCCTTTCAAGTCATGGCTGAGAGAAGCATAGTGGTGTGAAGAAATAATGGAATAGTTAGAAATGAGATCAATAGCATAAGTAGATGGCCCAAAGTTTAGCAAGAACACTAGTGCCATGACCCAATCTAAGGACCATTGGAGTCTCTAATTAGGCCACCATGTGAGGTGATCATGCAGCAAACCATCACTATTTAATTTCCACCACTAGGGGATGGGAACCATTTCACAGGAATGTGAGTATGTGTACGTCTTGAAGAAGCCTTTTACTTCTACAAAATAGAAAGAAGGTCAAAACTTCAAATTGGTCCTTTATGTGTGGGGTTGATTTCAAATTGGTCCCTTATGTTTCATTTGCTTTAAATTGGTCTTACATGTTTCTTTAATTTTCAAATTGGTCCCAAATATGCTTTCGAGACGTGATTTGACCTCATTTGTTAATGATCTCAACTCAGGAAAAAAAGAACTCTAAATTTTGTTTTGGTCCTTAATATTTCCTAAAAATTTCATCATTGGTCCCTAATTATCGAATACGATCATATCTCTTTCATTTCAAACTTGAATTAATGCGATTAAATCATGGCTACAAGTTATATTTGATTATGAGTTCTTTTTTTGTTCAGTTAGAGTCATCAACAAACGACAATCGAGGTCAAATCAGGCATGAAATCGAGCTCGCAAATGAGCTGCTTGTTTCATGAATTTGGTCATATCTCTCTCGTTCAAGTTTGAATGAAACGAAATCATAGTTACAAATTACTATTGATAAGTTCTTTCTCTATCTAGTTGGGGCTGTTGGTAAACGAGGCCAATCAGTACTCCAAAAGTGATTTTGATCAAAACATCAATATTAACTTTCGAAGTACCATTTGACCTCGTTTGCCAACAGTTCCAATTAGACAAAGAAAGAACTCATCAAGAGTAACTTGCAACTCTGATTCTGTTGCATTCGAACTTGAAATGGAAGAGATATGACTAAATTCATGAAACAATTGGCCCATTTGTGGGCCCGATTTTATGCCCCGGTTAGAACTCATTTTTCAATAACTCCAACTAAGTAAAAAAAAAAACTCATCAAATTAAAATTTATGACGTAGTATTCCAAATTTAAAACTACTCCAATTTAAACATGTTTGGGGTGAATTTTAGTTCAATCTTTTTTTTTTACAAAATTAATCATATATATTTTTATGATTTTTTATTTTTTGATCTCAAGTATATTTTCAATGTCCTATTTGACTTTATTTACTAACGTCTCTAATTAAATAGAGAAAGAAAAACTATTAAAAAATAACTCAACTAATTCCACTTAAGACAAGAGAAATATATGACAAACTTAATTCGTTTGTGAAATGAGTGACTCATTTTCTAGGATTCTATTTAACCTTGTTTATTATTGTTATCAATTATATAAAAAAATGACTCATCAAGAATAATTCGTAACTTTAAACATGAAACAAAAGAGAGATGACCAACTTAACTGAGTAAATGATGAAATGAACAGTATACTTTCGAATACAATTTGACTTTATTTGTTTAAAAAGAATTATCCATAAAAATGACTGATAATTTTAAACTCATAGTGCTCAAATTTAAAATGAGTGAAATGTAATATTAAAAGTAAAAAGTAAAAGATTGCATTGAACTTGGTCTAAATATATGAAGATGAAAAGTATGATTAAGCCTTAAATAAATGATTATCTTTTAAAACAGTATTTGTCGGTTTCTCGTCCAAATCAATTGTGACACGAATTTAATATACTTCTTACGATTTTTTATATCTTATATGGCCCTATAGCGCGCTACAACTACAGAAAGCTATATAAGTATAGAACTGAACTTATTTAACGTTAAAGTTTAGCTCATTTAACTAAAAGCTCACTATAGATGTCGACATTTTCAAATGATGCTTTAATTAATTGGCTACAAAGAGTCAAATACAGATGTTTATAACGTGGGGTGGATGTAATAAAATATGAAAAAATATGGAATATAATACTTTATCTATTTTCAGTCAGATTTACTACTATTTTGAGATTAAAGTAACATTGTTTGATTATTTTTTTACTCAAAGTTCAAAGCTACTAGCTCACTCGTGCCTATGTGATTCAATGCTTTAGGTGCATGGATTGAGGCATGGGTTCTAGCTAGTAACAAAAAAGAAAAAAAAGTTCAAAACTTATCGCTTTGTTCTTCCACCAAGAAGCCATTATGACGTATGATCTTTTTTCATTTTAGTCATTATACAAACAGATTTTAAATTTGGCTAAAACACATCTTAAATTTTAAGTTTTTTTTTTTTTTTTTT
>QANZ01017623.1:48356-74282 GCA_003254925.1 Chamaecrista fasciculata
TTTTTTTTTTTTTTTGCACAAATCTTAAATTTTAAGTTAGGACACAAAATCAGGCCAAAAAAAAAAAAGTTAGAACACAAAACATCTAACAAATTTAAAAGTTAATAAACGTACTTTTAAACTTTTAACTTCTATCACTCACTATATCTTTTTGTTATCCTTCTATCAAATTATCATCATTTTGTGTCCAAGATAAAAAGTGAAACTATTTATTTAAGGATTTCGAGTGATCATTTTGTGCAAAGAATTTTATTGTCAAGTTTATAGAAATGTTATTTTATATTAAAATTAGTTTTGACTTTTGAATTTGGAGTGTTAAAATGGACTCAGTTCAATGGGTTAGCCCATTGACTTGCATAAAAATATATGGGCCGAGTGAAAAAATTTTGTTATTTTTTAAAATGGACCAGGTTAAAGTGGTTGGGTTTGTGCTGAAAAAGTGAAAAATTTTGAAAAATTAGTCCCAACTCCACTTTTCAATCTGATTTGATAATGGTCCCAACTAAGCAAGAAAATAACTTGATAAGAGTAACTCGTGGTTCTAAACTCGGCGCACTTAACGAGAGAGGTATGACCAACTTCGTTTGTTTGACTATGAAACGAGCGACCCACTTTTAAGTCTTGCTTTGACCTTATTTACTGACGCCTCTAACTGAATAGAAAAATTACTTGTTATAAGCAATACATAGCTCTGGACTCATCACATTTGAACTTGAAAGAAGAGAAATATGACCACATTCAATAATTTATGACTAACATGAAACTAAATGACAACATTTATGACCAATTTGAATGTTTTGAAACATTTAGGACCAAAATGAAGTTAGGGGCATATATTTAGGACCAATTGGCTAATGACAGAGACTCAAAATTTTTCAATCAAAGAGAGATAAATTCTTATGTCAAATTTATGAAAATTGAGTTGACGTATAAATATTAAATATTATCAAATTAATAATGGACCTTGCCCAAAAGTGAAGTTACAAATTGACCTAAAATTTGTGTGGATTTCATTTGTTTATCTTTTACGTACTGGATTTTTTTTTTCAAAAAAAATTGCTCCAAAACTAAAGATTAAAGTAGCCTTGAATAGCATAGCATTGTGCACTAGTAGAATCGAAAATTCTGCCAAAGAATACAGTGAGCAATGCAAATAAAAGTTTTTGACAAAACAGAGGAAAAAGGATTACAATTATCACTTATTCTTTTTTGCTAATTTCTGGTTTCAATACATTGATAAAAGGGTTAACAATAATATACAATTCTGGTTTCAAACTAAGGGTGTGTTTGGGAACTAAGAATGTAATGAAATGATGATTTTATGTAATGAAATGGTAATGAGAAAATTATGTAATGAAAATATAATGATAAATGGTGTTTGGATTGTTTGAGATGTAATGAAAAAAATAGTATGTGAAATTATGTAAAAGGGTATGTAATAATTGTGGTTGGTTGAAATAATTATATGGGTTTTTGAAAATTGTATAAGGGTAGAATTGGTAATTGATAATGGAATGAAATAAAGATAATAAAATGATATTTTGACTTTTGGGTTGTGGTTGTTATGAAATGAAATAGTAATGAAATTATCTTGGAATTTATGCTAAAGGTGAATATTTGTAATGAAGTTTGGAGTTTCTTTATGTAATGAAATGAAAGGACCAAAATGTAAATAACATGGAAATTTTAAAACTATTCTATTTGGTCCACGATTTTATATCAATTCAATGATTTGGTCCTTACGAAGTGAAATGTATCTCGACCCGTAAAAAATTGCATTAATCAACGATTGGGTCTCTCTCTTAAATTCAATGACCAAAATAAAATAATCTTTACAAATTCATAGACCAAAATATAAATAACATGGACTGAATTATTTTATTTTAAATTTTGACACTAAAAANAAAATATAAATAACATGATTGAATTATTTTATTTTAAATTTTGACACTAAAAATATTACTATTATAATTTAAAAAATAGAAGAAAGATTACCAATATTGTATATTTTGATTATTCACTATTGATTTGTTGAGTTGGTATAATTCTAACAACTAAAATAAATTTTTAAATAAATTAATATAAATTATATATAATATAATATAATATATTTTTAAAATAAAAAATATTTATATATTTTTATATTATTATATTATACATTTATATTATATATTATATATGTGCGCCATATATATATATACATGCCTGGAGTGAAATGTGGTATATATATTATAATTATAAAATATATATTTGTGAGAGAGAGGGGGTATGAGTAAGAAAGCAAAAAAATAATAATAAAAAATAATGAATGGAAAGAGAAAGTTGTAAGTGTAATAAATGAGGGTATTGAAAATTAGCTTTTTGTTAAATAATTAATTTAGATTTGTATTAGAGTATAAGTAATTATAGGTATTTGAGTAGGGATATGTTAGTAATTGAGTATGAAAAATGTAATGAAATGATGTTGTAATGAAATAATATTTTTGTAATAAGTTTATAATTGGTAAACAAACAGTTGTGTTGCACTGTAGCTCTAATTATATATTGAAAATGGAGATAATGAGTTTGTAATGACTTTATACTCATATGCCAAACACACCCTAAAATACGTTTGAAATTGAATTAATAAGACCAGAAGTGGAGAAGCAAATTCTAATTTAGACACTTTTTTCAATTTAAATTAGACACTTTCTTCCTAACCTTCTCATCTATTCTGAATTCAACCATTTTCAATTTAATTTAGACATTTTCTAGATCAAAGAAGATGCCTAAATAAATTTTCTTTCCTTCCTTTCTCTCCCCTTCCATTATCATCAATCCAATTATCCAAACATCCTAAAACTCTACCATTTTGCTAGTCTTTTGTTAGTTCCTTGTATTTACAAAGCCAATACTTGAAGTTGCAAGCTTCTTACTTGCTTTGCTCAACTGACACACAGGGTGCCTCCATAGCTTGTGCATTTTCTTTCTCAATTTTAACCAATGATCACTATCATTGAGTCTTCTTCTATATCTATTTTCTGAACTTACAATCTCATATCTAGAAGGTGTACTACTACTACCTCCTGAAACATATTCATTTTCCTTAGAGCTCCAAAGTTTCTCCTTAACATTCCATTCTATTCTTCCCAATGTGCAAGTCCTGGAGAATGTACTTCTGAGAGTTTGGTTTGATGTAGCAGAAGAATCTTCAGTTTGCTCACTAGATTCCTCACGGTTAAAGTCTAAAGGAAAGGGATCCCTATCGGCTTCAAGAGTGGGAGAATCTGAGCATGATGCAAGCTGCCTTCCCTTCAAATTTGATTCCTCTCTTTCTCTAAGAGCCTTCAGAACCAATGTCTTCAGCAAGTTCATAACTCGAACTGCATGAAGCAATGCCGTCAAGGGATCGGCCATCTGCACGATGCCAGCAAACAAGGTTTTCAATATGCTATATATACAAAAGTGTATATCTGATGTTGGATGAGAAGAGAAAAAATATATATTATGTAAACAAGGATTTTGAAAGGAATATCTGAGTAACAATCTTGTGTAAACTGAATCTATATTGACTTTTTTTCTTTTTTTGGCCAAATTTATATAGACTCACAAATCAGTGTTAGCTACACATCCAATACATAAAAGTTGTAATATATTGTTGTGAATATCGAATCATTTACTGAAGGAACAAAACCGTAACTGATACGAACCTGTGTCATGTTGGGCGCAAAAACCATTGCAATATTGTGCGCGTTCATCTTGTTGAACTGTTGATGTTCCACGACATCTGCCATCAAATTGATGGCCCAGCGGAGAAGTGCAGCTTCTGTTGGAGGAAGTAACCTCACGAGATTAGTGCAGTCGTGTTCGGTGTTGCAACGCAACACCTGTTCAGGGGTGAGAGAATCAAGTACTCCTGCTGGAAGTTCTCTAAACCAAGCCTACAAGACATGAACAGGAAGCAAGAAATGGGCCAAAGAAACTCAATAAAAGTTGAATACAAATTATCAATATTGAAATTGCAATTGACCTTTAATGCAGCTGTACCAAGTTGATACTCGATACCAGTTAAATTCATAAATTAGTTCTAATTGTTCAATCTCAACATGATTTCGTTGGAATTGTAAGAGCTTCCCAATCTACATCTTATTCAAAACTCTTCCATATTTGCAGATAAAAAAATAACTCAAGGCTATGCCAGAGAATCTGATATGCCTTCAAGACAATATACAAACAATACACACAAGTTAAAGACTTACGGTGTGTTTGGATTGGGGATTAAGGAGAAAGGAAGAAGGGGAGAGAGTAACGAAACCTCTTCCTCATGTCTGGAAAGTTGAAAATTAGAAGACAAGATAATGAAGGGTTAATTTTTAATCCTATATTCTCCTCTTCATAAATTCCAAATACTTCAAATTGGGGTATTTTAAAGGAGGAGTTGCTTCCCAAACAGGGGAAAAGAGTTTGGAGAGTTAATATTCTACTCCCCTCCCTTCTCTTCCCCTCCAATTATTGAAACAAACACAAGAATATGTTTGGATTGGGGATTAAAGAAGAGAAGGAGAGAGAAGGGGAGAGGATTGAGATCTCTTCCCCTTGTTTGGAAAGTTGAAAAATAGAGCGGAATATAATGAGGGATTAACTTTTAATCCCCAAACTCCTTTCCGTTGATTGGGAAGTAACTCCTCCTCTAAAATATTTCAATTTAAGGTATTTGGAATTTATGAAGGTGGAAGAGAATGGAGGATTAAAAATTAATCCTTTATTTCTTTCAATTTTCAACTTCCCAAACAAGAGAAAAAGATCTCACTCCTCTCCTCTCCCTTCCGATCTTCTCCTTAATCCCAATCCAAACATACTAAAATTCCCAGAGACAGGTTTTTTTCATAAAGAAACAATTAGCAATGCCATCATTTTTACATAAGAACAAAACCATCAAAATGTAAAAATATTGTACGTTGCTTCTAGGTCGAAACAGAGCAAGAACAATTAGACTGAGCATCTTAGTGGATACCTTTATTAAACCAGATAAACAATGAACATCTCCATGTGGTGCCACGCCTTTATTTAGCTGATCACGCATGAACTCTTCTTGGCTGCTATCAGCATTAATTCGAAATATTCCTTCTGCCTTCAGGCATGGAAACCGTTAAATTAAACCCTCAAAAATCAAAAGTAATATTTATAAAACACAGTTAAATGACTTGAAAAATTGATTGCAGACAAAAAAAAACAAAACATACTTTAAGGCCTCCCTCTGAATACAGTTGCTTCTGCATTATCAGCAGAATTGTTGGGACAAAGTTCCCCCTGTCATCATAAGAGCATTGCATCGAGTTTGCAGAAACTCCAAATACCTTCACACTGAATCATATAGAAGTGATATAATTAAGAAGTATATCAAGTAAATAGACACGATAGAAAGATAGATTTTGGAGTAAAGGAAGAAAACATAACTGAAATTCAAAAGGCAAACTAAGGATCTTTTATAAATTGAATTGCACACATTGGTTCCTTAAGTCTGTTTCATACCAAACTAGTCCTTTCACTTTTACATCGTATCAAATGTTTCCTAAATAGTCAAATTTTATGTACTGAGAACAGATGCAAAATCCAGATCAACAAATACAGACATGTCTATGAATGGACTAATAAAAAGATAAAGATATGCAATACATATGATATAAATTAAAAGCTAATTTAAGGACTAATACCAAACGATTAATATTTAATATATACATACACCAACAACACGTTCCTCTCCCATCACCCTAACCAGCATCTTGTTATATGACTTTGACTTTAATTAAACTTTAAGGTCAAAACCTCATTTTAGTCCTTAAACTATAGAGTGAATTTCCTTTTGATCCTCAATTTTTTTTCTTATTCCGTTTTAGTCCTCAAACTTTCTCATTTATTCCACCGTTAGTATAAAACGTAATTCTATTTAATTTCTATCACTATCTCTTACCCGAACTGCTAAGATGAACAAATGATCTCTATCCTAATAAGTAAAATGACAAAGAAAGAAAGTTTCATTTATAAATCTGTGGTTGATCTTTCTCTCTCAATTCAATTATTAAGTTTCGAGATAACAGCATAAAAAATTAGACGAAATCGCGTTTTGAATGAACAGTAGAATAAATAGGAAAGTTTGAGGACCAAAACAGAATTCACCTATAATTAGAGGACCAAAATAAGGTTTTAAACAAAACCTTAATTACAATGGATGTTCTCTTTCCCCAATTGGTAAAGCCAAAAATACATGTTGTCTACTCTGTTTCATAACACCCTAGCTGATCCAAAGTCCAAACTATCAAACAATTCAACTTCAATTTAGCTAAAATTGAAGAAGAAGAAGAAGAAGAAGAAGCATGGGAGGTTGAGTAATGAGTCACCTGGCGCTAGGGACCTTATTGGGTAGCTCAGGCTCGAGCTCAGAAGGCAAACCCAGAAACCCATTAAGCCTATCGAAGGTGACGTGGGACACGTGGCGAACTTCCGTTGGCCAGCTGATATCCAAGGACGAAGACGAAGCATCTTCTTCTCTCCCCACCACTCTGCAAGTCACAAGCGACTTCTTCAGTGCCGCCGCCACAACATCTAATATCGCGAAATGCGATTGATTATTATCTCTCGCTTTCGAATTAGGGTTTTTCGAACCACCATCCTCACTTTCATTGTCGCGATTTCTGAAGCGACCCGCGGGACCCCAAGATTTAGATCGAAATAGTCGACTCATAGAATCTGAGAGTTTTGGGAGTTATTAGGGTTATGGGAATTTTCTAATTGAATGGAATTTTGATGGGACAAGACGAAGAAGACGAAGAAGAGGATAATAAATGAGAATTGGAATTGGAATGGTGGTGAGTGGTGACATTGATAATTTTGATAAGGTCGGCTCGTGACAAGAAAGAGAAAGAGACAAGGAATTAGAGATAGATGATAGAGTCACTCAAGTCAAGTTTTTTTCAGAGAGTATTACTTGGTCAAAACTTCATTTTGGTCTTTAAACTATAAGATTAATTTCATTTTAGTTATAGAATTCTTTTTTGTTCTGTTTTAGTCTTTCAATTTTTATATTTGTTATGTTTTGATCTCTGAATCTTGATTCCGTCTAGTTTTTACAATTATTTTTATTTTAAATAGTTGAAATAGATATTTTTCTATGTATTATAAAAAATGAGTTAATCGAGAGATAAAGAAAAATCTTTGTTCTTAGTTTCAAATAGTAAAAAAAAATTATTTATTTACCCTCTCACTTATTATAACACTTATGATATAAAAATAGTTCATCTCAATTAATCTATATT
This sequence comes from Chamaecrista fasciculata, assembly GCA_003254925.1. NCBI lineage: Eukaryota > Viridiplantae > Streptophyta > Magnoliopsida > Fabales > Fabaceae > Chamaecrista > Chamaecrista fasciculata. Next base: position 55,649 of record QANZ01017623.1, read on the forward strand.
AGAATTAATGACAGAAATAAAAAGAAATTATGTGTTGAATTAACAGTGGAATAAATGTCCAAATTTGAGGACCAAAATAAAAGAAAAAATAATTTTAAGATTAAATAAAACTGATCACATAGTTTTTGGACCAAAATAATTATTTGTATTTTGCAGATGTCATCACGGTGACAGTTTGCTAATAATAGGATCCGTGCACCCATGAAATACTTATGATGCCCAGAATTTCTGGTGGGCTGAGAATTGTTTCATTTCATCTTACTTCTTTAATGACAAAAAATATACTTTATATATGCATATATAATTAGTTTTTAAATGGTCTTGGTTTTAGTATTATTTTGGTCTTGTTTCTTTATTGAAGTTTCAAAATAACAAGTCTGAAAATGCATGTGAAAGAGAATAAAATAAGTCATAGAAGAGAATTTCTATGAAATATTTTTTATATTTAAATGAAAGAGTTTTGAAAAAGGAAAGTATGAAATAGGAATTATTGAGAGTGAGAGAGTTTAACATGAAGTATATTAATTGGGAGATATAGTGATGAAAATGAGGTTTTTCATGATGATCTTGTTATAAACTATATATATATTGACAAAAAACAATTTATGTATGTGGACCTCATGTGTTTGATATTTGTTTTATCGATGGACTCCTATATAAGGTACATGATACTCGAATTGTCGTTAATCATGCATTAATTATTTTCCCCACAGACTTGTTTCCATGTGATGATCAAAGAAGAAAATTAATAGAAAATTCTCACTCAAGAGTATTTTGCATAGTTTAGTGGTTTTTTTTTTTTTATTGAAATAGAATAGTGGTTGGTGAGAAAGTATGGCTCAAGGACACTTTTCTATAGTTTCTTGGCTTTAAGGTTTCTCTTCCTTATTACTTAAAGTGCTCCAAAAGAAAGTCAAGAATATAGCTTTTGATAGAATACGAAAAATAGAGTAGGCTTTGATAGTGTGGTCACTGTCCTTAAAGAAATTAAGCCCCCACTATTTGTATGCTGCTGGGTGTTTATGGCAGATTTCCTCCAGGATTTACAAAGCCTGGTGTTATAGCCAACAATACTATAACACCTTCTGAACACAAAACAGAGAAAGATAAGTTGAATATGAGATGCTCTGTTTTTTGAGAAGAAGTGTTATTTATAGGAAAAATCTGAACAGATACAACCTTTCAGATTCTAACATAAATAACAGGTTACAACCTTTCATAAATGAACATTCATATCTGTTTAAAAGTGAACAATCATGTCTCTTCAGGATTAAACTGGATTCTCTGTAAATAATGAATGTTCATGACTGTTCATGAATGGACACTTCTCTGTTTATAATTCGAATTAATTAATTAATTAATCAATTCGAAAAGAATAATAATTAAAATTAATTATTAGCGAGAAGCCCAATTGCCCCAAATGCCCATCTTTGACATATATATATATATAATTCAATTATTATAAATGACTTAACAATCATTTATATACCCTTCTCAATTCTATAACTTATCCAATGTGAAACTTTAATTACTAACTATACTAACGAAAATAATAGTCAAAATTCATGCAAATTACTCAATCATCTCGTCTCATCTCAAATCATCCAACTCAAACATAAATTCATCTCATTTTCCCAACTCCATTTAGTTCATGAAGTTTCCACTCTGTTGTTCCAAAAACTAACTTTGGTTTAATATAAATCGTTCAATTTCATTGTTTACATTTGATACCTTGACACCTCGTGAGAATCAAATAAAATTAAAGCCTCCATAATGCATATTCATTCACGTTATATAGTTATTTTACATAGCCAAGTAATGCTATTCATTGCAGTGGCCTACAGTGTGAAAGTATAGTCGTTGGATTAATCTAAAGTCCTTTACATTGTGTCACGTCAATTAAAATTTTTTAGTGAAACTCTGCCTTTCCATTTTGTCTCTTCCAACAAAAAAAAAAACTTCTACTGTGGCTTGAGCAGTATGAAATTATGAATAACTTCTATAATGGCTTGAGCAGTATAATATACTAGAGGCTTTGCGTGTCCTAACGGGCACGCAAATATGTATGTAAAATAAATGAGGGACTAAATTGTTAACACAGTAAAAAAGAAGGGATCAAATAATAATTTTTCTCTTATTATTAATTTTGTACTATAGTTTTAAATTGTGGACGACCAGAAAGGGGTGGAGCCATATAATATAAGATGATATATAAATTTTATAAGACAATATGACTTTAAAAAAAATAAGATAGTTGTATATAATTATTTATTCTATATAATAAAATATTTTATATTCATAAAATACAATATCTATTATATATAATATAATTATTAATTAAAATATATATGAGAGTTAAAAAAAATATTAAAATTGAATATATATATATATATATATGAGTGGAAAGTAACTAAAAACACTTCATACAAAATGATGTTTGTTATGTAAATTTGATAACTTTATAAGTTATGAAATTTAAATTGATTGAATTATAATTTAAATTTTATTGTATGATTTTTTTCAAGGTTATTAAAACCGGACCGGACCGGCCGGTTCAACCCGCGAATCGGCATCTGGTCCAGTCCGATTCGTTACGAGAACCGGACGTGTGTAGAACCGGTCAAAGACCGCTCAATTCGGTCAACAACCGGTAAAACTGGCAAGAACTAGCCGGGTTCTGAAAAAAACCGGTTCGCATCTAGAGAAATTTTTTTCAGAAGAACCACTCAGATCTGGATAAAGAAAGAGATATAGACGAAGAAGAAACCAGAAAGATGATGAATAAGATAAAGTTTTGATGAAATGCAAGAGATTTGGATGAATATTTCATTAAATATTTTATATTTAAAGTGTGAAATACAAAGTTTTAATAAGCTTGATTTTTTTGATGAAGAAATCATTCATAGTTTCATAGTGCTCAAGTCACAGTAGAAGTCTTTTTTTGTTGGAAGGGACAAAATGGAAAGGCATGGTTTCATTAAAAAATTTTAATTGATGTGGCACAATGTGAAGGGCTTTAGATTAATCCAACGGGTATGCTTTCACACTGCAATGAATTCGACCTCCTCCTATGATGGTACCCCTCCTCTTTCTCCTCCTTTCTATCTTTGTGTTTAAATTAACTTATATTTGAGCAGGTCTCTCTTGTTTAATGGTTGTTTATTAAGGTTTTGTTTTGTCCACTTTGATTGGTAGTGTTTTCTTTTCGGTGGTTCAAATTTTTAGTTTTTAGATTTTTCAGTTCTTCAGATTCTGCTCTTCTTTTAGTATTTTTGTTATGGTAAAATTGGTGGTATCTACATTTGTGAAGGTGATTTTTTTCTCTAATAGACAGTAAGTATAATAGTAAACATCTTGTTGATAGCTTATTTGGTGATGATTTTCATCTTCAGAATATATTTCTTATAACATCTGTTTATGTACTCAATCCACCCTTAATTCAACAATGATTATGATTTACTCTTCATCTTATTAGTTAAGAAGTCTCTAAACAGTTGTAAGTGTCATTTGACTTTCCTTTAATATATATAAGCTTGTTCATTATTTAGAAAGAATCTAAATGAAATCAAATTGATGATAATTAAATAAATTAAAAATAATAAATTTAATTTAATATAATAAAAAGTAAACTAAATAATTTATAAATGTACAATAAACTTATTAAAGTTAAGTTTGATTGAATGAAAAAATAAAAACTCAATATATAAGAGAATAGATATTGAAAATTCCCCTAAAATAAGAAAATAACATCATTTTAATTAAAAATCAATTCAATTTTACTTAGTCTTAAACAATTTTAGAATTATTTCGAACCTGGCTGATTCAGCAAATCAGACAGATTGCTCAGATTTGAAAACAGTAAAAAAGAAAAAAGCAGTGATCCCAAATTAATTAAGTAGTTTTTATTATCTCTTTCTTTTTCAAAATTTTACAATATTTATACTAGTATTCATATAATTTGTTAGTGATCGCAATGACCTCTGATGCTTTGGGCCTCTCTGTGCCTACACTTCTTGTTGTGTATTATTCTTTGTTTTTGCTCCTTGGGCTTAGGCCCCTTTTCTTCCAAAAAAGAAAAAGAAATTGCTATTTTCATTCGTCTTTTTTCTCATCTACTTCAATTGTTTAATGTAATTTTTGACTAATTAGCAACACCCTAGAAAAGAAGAAAAGATAAATAATTTTATTAAAACTTTTCAGAGCTTTTAGTTTAGGTCAAGATGTCGTTTTTCTCTCTAATATGTATTTTAACTTTGTTTTTTGCCCTAATATTTTTTTGTTTTATTTTAATCCTTAATGTTTTCAAAAGTTTCATTTCATGATTAGTATCTAACTATTTAATAAAGTTATAATTCTCTTATTTCAAGTTCAAATGTGATAAAATTATTGTTACGAGTTATTCTTGATGAATTCTTTTTTTTTCTTATTCATGTTAATAGCATTCTGTGGCCAACCGTTTACCCTCAAGTGGATGACCCGCGGCAAAGAGTTTAGTCACTGTTCTGACAGTGGATACTCTTGATTTATAAAACAAAACACTAATAACAACTTTCAAAATAATATTTCACCTCATTTATTGAATGAAAGATATCTTTTTGACAAAAAAAAAGACAAATTAAAATGAATATATATATATTATAAAAGTAAAAAAATAATTTATTGATTAATTTACTTTAATTTTTATTTAAGTGACTATAGTTTTAATTTTTAAACATATTATATTTGTTTTGTAATTGATCTTTTATTATTATGCCTTTATTATTAACCTTTAAATTAAGATTTTTCTATCAATATTATTCAATAACATACAATTCTTTTGCTAATCTTTTCAGAGAATTTTAGTTGATAAGCAAAGGACTAAGGAGATAATCAATGGTTGATGATGGTGAGGAAGTGAAAATAATTAAGGATGCAAAGAGAAAGACGAATGAGACCTTCTGATTTGTTGAATAATTACAAACTTGCCATTAATGATATGTTGTTCTCCGTGTTGTTTCAAAAAATTCAAAACCAAAACATCTTTTAATTGTTTTGGATTTTTGACTCTTTAAAACACCTTTTTATTTTTTTGTTTTTTAGAACAAAATAGAAAAACAATGTAATCAAACAAGGTTTTTTATTTTTTGATTTTTAGAACAGAAAAACTCTTTTAGAAAACAAAATCAAACAGGCCATTAGAGATTTATATGTGTCCCTCCAAGTTTGAAAAAGAAACTGAAGAAACTTACACATAAAGTGAATATATCTTGCTATTAATTTAGCATATTATTTTATCCTCTATTTCCGGTATTGTGAATTAACTGCCGTATTCTCTATTATATTTATATTAAGAAAACACATTTTATTTTAAAAATATGGGTCTGGTTTGAATAATTAAGTGTGCATTTAATTTTAGAAAAATATATTTTATTATCTTTTTAGAATTATAACCAGATTGGGTGATCCTTTAGACCTTATCTAATTCAAAGGATGATCGTTGAGATATTTGCCAAGAATATTTCACATAGGTAAATCTCCAAGAAGCAATTTTTATATTTAAGTAAATAAATAAATATTAAAGATAAATGCAAAGATCAAGTGAGGTATTCAGATAAGCCTCAGAGTTATTATCTTTATTTTTTTTAATGTTTAAAAATTAAGATTATATGATTTTCAATTTGATTATTAATAAACAGGGATATTAATATATATATATATATATGGAAGATTTTCAGAAAATCTTGCCATTGCCATTTATAGTTTTGACGATTACAAAAAACAAGGGAGGGAAAGATTTCATCTATTCTTCCCTCATTTTTTTAATGTGCGAAAAGTTTAAGTGAGTTCAACTCTCAAGGCTCACTAAGGCCCAGAATCCTTCCCTCATTTGTTTATTTATCAAATATTCATATTTCAAGTAGTTTACCATAATATACATAGATCCAAATATGGAGATATGTTTGGCCAAAAACAAATATGGAGATATGAAATTTGCAAAGGTTGTTCCTTGTTTGGATGTTACAATTTCGATAAAACCTATTATTTGATTATTGAATTCATACTAAATCAACAAATTAGTCCCTAAATAATTTAAATACACAATTTGATCTTTGAAGTCCTTGAAATTGAATTAATTTTATATTTTTTGTTCTTACAATTTGTGTTGAGTTCATACTTGTCATTAAATTAAAATTGCAAATTTTAAGATTAAAATAAATATTTTACTACCATTTAAGTTTCTTCTACCTATCTGTATAATAGTCTAGAAGAAGACTAGTCACATTTGGTTGGATGCAAACAGCTAAAGCTCTTCCACTAATGTCAATTTCAGAGCTTAAATCTAGAGCTCTTAACTTGAGATGAAGCTTGTTTATTACTACACTAAACACTTGTTAATTTTTTTTTATCGAGGAAGAGAGTGTTAAAGTGAGAAACACAAGGCCTTACTAAACGTGGAAATCATTCACTTGACCTCTTTTATTTGTTTGTCTTTCTCTGTGCAAAATATCACACTACCAATTCAATGCGCTCCAAATAACAACAGCACCTCTTTTTTAAAAGAGATCTCAGTGTTTCAATTCAATTCACACTAAATGAACCTAATGGTCCATATCTCTTTTGTATCTATTCTATTTTCTTTTTATAAAATATGGATCTTAAGACTATTACTAAATTCATTTCTTTGTTTGGAGATTTCTGCTAAAAAGAGGTAAATTTTCCATTCATCTTCCACCTCCCTCTCCATTTTTGTAGGATCTTTTAATTTGAAGGGGACAAATTTTTTATGAAGAATCATTCAATGCTTTATTTCTTGTGATTTCAATAATATTAAACTAAGATATGATTTTGATTAAAAAAAAAAACTAAGATCTGCTAACTATTCCCTTTCATGTACTTTTTTGGTATGCTTTCATTTTGATCATCAAAAATATATTGCTTTCTTTTATTCGTAATTTCTAAACAAGTCTTTTCATAAAACCCTAAATTTCTATCAAGGCAAAAGGTAAACTCAAGTGATAAATAATTTGAAATTATCATTATTGCGAGACACTCTTACACTAGTACGAGTTGAGTGTGAATTAACTAAAAGGAAAGTAAAAGAACCTTCAATTTTTAGAGTTGAAAGCCATCAATTTAATTTATTTAAAGTTTAATATTGAATAATTTGATCATCAAAACAAGGTGAGAACAATTTGACAAACCGAAGCAAATTAATAAATTATCAGATTCGTTTATTTAATTTTCTTTTTAAAGAAAAGGGTATACAGAAAACAGAGAAGTGAGAACAGAAAAAACAGAATGCACAGTTGCTTACTCTATTGGGTTGAGTGCTCTCACTATACCATAGACTATGGCGAATTCACTGAGTTCAAAAAGTAACAGTTTTTTACTTTTAAGAGAAAACTTGTTCATTCCCAATATTCTAAACTCTCAATTCAATCAGTGTTGGAAAAGAAAAAGAAACACAAAACGCATCTCTAATAATATGAATCACGGATACTACTTTAACCAAACACCACAGAAAAAGTGAAAACAAACTAATTACAATTCCCAAACAACATTTGTTCTTCAAAAAAGCAACAAAAGAAAAGTATCCATAGATCCTAAATCAAGAATTTACAATTACCCTCAAGATAATTCCCTTTCTTGCTTTTTTTTTTTTTTTTCTTTCCCTAATTTCTGGGTTTGATCAGAAACATCATGATTCACAACCCAGAAACCCCAATTCATCATCCGAAAACCAAAGAAACAAAAGTAAAAGAAAACAACCTAAAACCCAAAACACTAAAAGGCTAAAACTCTAAAATTCTGGGTTTCAACAGAAAAAAAGAAAGAACATCGAAATCATCAGAACCCAAAGCATCCAATATGATAGTGATGATGGTGATGATGATGATTATTATGATGATGGTGATGATGAAAGTAGCAAGATCTGTCCCTATCGATGATTTCTTGAACATACCTAAATTCCTCAACGTAACAAGGAATCGTTATGGCTCCTTTATGATCAAACCCAAATTCTTCTTCTGCTTCCTTGAGAAGTTGCAAGAACAGAGGATGATCGAAATACATCACAGGAATCACAAACCTCTGTAATTGTTCTTCTCCATAACCCACTTTGATCGCCAAACACCCTTTTGGAATGTCTCTGGGAAATTGCTTCTTCCCATCTTTCACGCTCTTTTCTTTACTACCCATCTCTGAAAACCGAAAGAAAAAGGCCAAGAAACAGAGAAAAAGAAAGAAAGATTCGAACTTTGTGCGGATTTTCCCGAGAAAATTTCACAGGAAAACGAGGGAAAACGAGGATCGAAAGAGAAAGTGGTGTGTGTGAACCAGAGAGCTTGAGGTTTTGGACATGGCTGATTTCAGAGAAAACGAGAAACGTATATATGAACCAGAGACGTTTGTGGCTTTGTGGGTATATAAGACAAGCGAGAATGAATGAGAAAGATGACGAAGCGAGAGTGGGTTTTTGTAACCTGTGTGAACGGTGGAGATTGGTTCTTTAATCTTTCTGTGATTATGGACCGTTGGATCATGATCATCAACAGAATCTTGGGTGGGAATCAGGTGCGTCGCGGGGGTTTCTGGTGAATTGTGATGATGATTGATGACGTGGGAGGCTACTAATTTTAATTTATTTAAATTATGATTTATTTATTTTATTTTAAATAACAAATCTTAATTCTTAAGTAACTTATACTTTTATATATTTTTTTTAGGGTAAATTATACTTTGGTATCCTGTAGTTTGACTCTATTTCATTTTGATACCTTGTGATTTGAAACCTGACACTTTGGTACCCTGTGGTATCCTTCATTAACACTTTGGTACCCTTTGGAGCTATTTTATAATTTTAACCATAACAAATTTTGCAAAAATTACATATTGACCCAAAAAAATTTTCAAATTTTTCATTCTAGTCCCTAGAAAATATGTACCCAGTGACCTATTTGTAATTTTTTGAAAATTTTTTGGGGTCAATATGTAATTTTTGCAAAATTTTTTATGGTGTATATTACAAAATAGCTTCAAAGGGTACCAAAGTGTTAATGGAGAATACCACAGGGTACTAAAGTGTCAAGTTTCAAACCACAGGGTACCAAAGTGAAATAGGATCAAACTACAGAGTACCAAAGTGTAATTTACCCTTCTTTTTATATTGATTAATTATGCAATATTAAATCATATTTTATTAATCTTTTTAAATAATCTCATTTAAATTTTAAGTAAAGATATAATAGAGATTAAAGAGATAGATAATTTTTGAATTAAAAAATAATTTTGGTATTGATAGTAATAATAACTGTGTCAAATCGTACCTATTACTGTGTCAACAATGACGATGATAATAATAATTAAAAAATTAAAATTTTAAATTTCAAAAATAATAAATAGTGAGTATATAAAGAGAGAAGAAAAGAAATAGGAAAAAAAGAAAAAGAAAGTGAGACCTTAACTCATCAACATCATTTTCTTCCATCCCTATTTTCTTTTCCTTTCTTATAAATGTATTATCTTCTTTTTTTTTTTGGCCGAAAAATGTATTATCTTCATTTCATCTAAATTAGAGAGAAATTTTATTTTTAAGATTTATCCTTTAAGATGACAATTCTCTTTTTTATTTTTGGCCAAACAACAATTTATATATTAGCCCTTTTTGGCCAGACAACCATTCTCTTTTTTTGATAATTCTCATTGAGTCATTCCCTAACAAAATGGAGAGAATGCTGATTTATATATTAGCCCTTTTATTTAGATGAAACAAACTGCATCATATCCAAAAAAATTTAATCGCCTACTAAACAAAAAATAATAATATTTCTGAATATTTTATTTTTCAAAATTAAGCTCGACTCTAAGCTTGCTCACAAGCATGGCAATTTTCTCTCCATTATCTCAGAAATGTTCTATTGATTTATTTCTTTTAGAACAATTTTAAAGAAAGCATGGACAAAGTAGTCATTAACCCATCAACAAAAATTTTTTTTTGCCAAAAACCATAAAAAAAAAAAATTAAACATAATTATTTTTTTTTTCTTGGTTTGGTAAATATGTGGCAACTTTACGGAAGGCAACGATTTTGTTGTACTTGGAAATATCCATTCTCGTTTTGTGGTTTCTGATTTTCTTTTTTCTTTTTTCTTTTTCTGGTAATGGCAAGATCGAAATTTGGTACAATCCCAAATTTTCTATATTAAACAATATCAACATCAATCTCCGGAAAATATCACTTTTTACTTTAATTTTGCATTTTCAACTAGAAAGATTTATTTTACTTTAATTCCATATCTCCCTGATTGATGGGAAAATCCTAACTGCTTATGTTTATGCACCTAACAGAATCTTGATATTTCTTTTATTTATTTTTTTTTGGGTTGAGGATATTTCTTTTATTTAAATAGTTAATTCTTTGTTATTCTAAAAATATATTCTCAAATACAGTGTCTCTCGATACTTAAAACACTTTTCCAAACAGAAAATTTTAAAAGATAATAAGTTTGATTTGGAGATCGGCTTTCTTTTTTTTTTTGGTAGGGTTTGGAGATCGGCTTTTTATTGGAATAAAAAATGACATTAATGATCCAATATATGTATTTATATTAAGGTTTATTTATTTATCTTTGTGCATGCTCTAATCTTTTAGATCTTTATATAAATCATGTTGTTGTTTTTTTCAGTATTTACAATAAGTAATAGCCAATCATTAAATAAAAAGATTGATTATATAGCCAGTCTTATATTAATGAGTTAATTATTCGAGCTACACTACATTTGGTCTGTACTTAATTATTTTAATTACTTTGAATATATATATAATTATATAAATGTATATTACCCTTTTTAGATTAATATGTTATTTAATTTAATTATCTTAATTAATTTAATATTCGATCATATTTCAAACATAATTATATTCATATTTTATGTTTTTTTTTTTAAATATTTTGACCAAAATAAAAAGTAAAAAAACACCAAAAGGTTAATATACAAATTTTTTTCCTTTTAATATGGCTCAAATTAATTTTATTTTGTGCATAACTGTCCATGTTTCCTGAGGAGCACAATGTTTTCATATGCAAAACATGTCTGAAAAATAATATATTAAAGTACAGGAAAATAATAATTAACTTTCCAAACGTGAAAAAAGGAACAAAAAGTATACTAATGTAATTAATACATATGATCACATATGTGAAGGCACATAGAGGCTTTGGTGAATAAGAATGTAGAGAATCAATAAAATGGGAAGCGAAATGACAAAAATGTCCTTTTCCCTCTGTTTCATTTCAGTGCACAACGGTCCCACCGAAAAACTTGTTGCGTCAGGTACGGAGTTCCGTTTCATTGTCAACGAACATTTTGGGGCCCACAAGGGTTTTGCTACGCTGTGCAACTTCTTTTCCTGCTAGTTTGCTACATACAAAAGTTACTATTTAGTGTATGAATATATATCAAATTAACTAATTAGTTATTGAATAGTCAAATTAACTTTTTATTTATAAGATACGGGTACGGAAATATTTATTTAAATAAAAAGTTATAAAATATAAGTTTATATGCTTTTTCTTATAAAAATCTAAATGTTTTGTTTATTAATTTGAACAAAATAAATTTTCAATATAACAAAAATAAAATAAGATAAAAATATAGTGATATTTTATAAAAAGATAAAAATTTATATTTTATAATATTTTAAAAGTATACAAGAGTATTCATAGAATACGAGTACGGGTACGTATTCGGTACGGGTACGGTGCCATTTTTGAAGTATCCGTGCAACTTGGAGCAACTTAATTTTGAATCATTAAATTTATTTATTTTTATGTTGAAATGTGTACAACAAATTAAATCTATGATATGAAAAGTAGATTGGTTCGCTGTTGAAAACTATTTTAAGGGTTAAATAAAATATAATCAAACAAAATTGTCATAATGAAATTGGACTACTAATTAACTTGCTAAAAAATCGTTTGGACCAGTTAGGAACTTGACTTTTTCAATAGTCTCTACATTTTTTTTTTTTTAATGAAGTTTATAGTTTTGTTACTTTGTTTAGTCCAATAATTTCTCAGTGTCAACCCCAAACAATATGGCAATTAGTTAATTATGTGTGGACTTTTTTTTTTGGGCCAGATATGTGTGTTGACTTATTACTTTAACTTATGTGTGTTGAACTATTCATTTATACCTATTTATTATTATTATAAATTTAATTTTATAAATTATTTGAAATGACTGATTAAATTAATCAATTCATAATTCAAACACTATTATACTTCATTAAATGGTTTTGCTCAAACACTCCCTAACTTCACTTATTTTTCATATGTTGAAATCATATCTATGACATTTCGATATAATAACATCTCAATTGGTTAAAAGTAGCAACGAAAATCCACAACGTGATTGCTTTCTATAGTGTACAAATTTGGGAAACTAATTTTGGAATGTGAGCAATAAAAAAGATGGGGACCAAGTTCAACTTTGGATATGACAAGTCAATATTGGACCAAACTAATACTATTAGTGCAAAGTTGACTTTACATACTAAAATCATATTAAATATTGTAACATAATAGGTCAACTTCGAATTTATATTTTATTGAATTATTCAACCCCTAAGTTATAGCTACACAATTCATAGATTTTGGAAAAACAAGGGAATTAAAAAAAAAATGCCAACAAATGGTGGTTCCAAAGAAATGTAACTAGGAATGATCACTATCCTACATAAAGTTGCACTCCTAATTCCTCGGTTGATGTCCAATGGCAACATTTTTAGACCTTTCACATAAATACCAAGACTTGCTACACTAGAGATAAATTAAGTGTTTCAAATATTCCATTTAGACAATTGTCACTTATTTTCATCAACTGCGTGGAAAGCGATCCCCTTGGCATAGCCACGTAAAGCAATCGCCATAACTTATTTGAACGCAAGTCTACAATTTTAAAATTGATAAGCAAGCTTCCAAAAATGTATCTTTTTCCTCAATATAGGACTTAAGGTACGTAGTTAAATTTATCTCCTAAGTATAATTTAAGAGAATATTTTATTGTCTGTCGGTCGCCTCTCCCTCTTTCTTTTACTTGTACAATCGCTCTCTTGCCACATAGATTGTTCATTGTCATGATTCTTCAATGGTTGCTTATAAATTTGTTTCCTAATTCATTGTTTGCAAGTATCGATTTTCTTCTCTCCCATTTAATTTGGTTGTCCTATTTTCTTATTTGTCGTTAATTTGATTGTCAAAAGAGTATTAGGAACCCTTATCTCTAGGGGTGTACACGGGCCGAGCCGGGTCGGGTTTAGCCCTAGCCCGAGACCCGGCCCGGTTTATTAATCGGGCCAAAAAAATTAGACCCGAGCTCAACCCGATACCCGGGATGGTGTCGGGCCGGGCCGAGTCACTATTTTAAAAAAAAAAAACCTGCTGAAATTTTCATCTTTTTTTTTTTAGTTAAGAAGAGATCCAAAGAAAAGAGTAAAAGATACAAATAAAGCATAACATTATCCTACACCTAGTTAACTAAAGGCTTCGAAACTGGGAGAGACCAAGTTGAGCAAAATAGATCCCAGTTTACAAAGGGGCACACATTACAAATTCCAGAAATTGAATCGGCATCCATCAAATTTCTGATATCCTGCAAAACAACATCAAACTTCCAATGACCAGCTCTTCCTATATCTTCCCAATCTGATGAAGAGATGAAGAGTACCCTAACTGAGAGTGAGAGTTAGGGTTAAAGTGAGATGCTGATGAAGGATGTCAGGATGAGATGAGGCCGTGAGGGACTTAGGTGATTAGGGATTTAGATTAGATGAAATATATATATATTTTTAAAAAAAAATGCAAAGGGGCCGGGTCTAGCTCCCTACCCCGGGCCGAGTTGGGTTTTTTTATCTCGGCCCGACACTGATTCCACTTTTTTGTTTTGCCCGGCCCGATTTTTGTACATCCCTACTTATCTCATCTTACTTTCTTTCAAGTATTGATTGAAGTTTCATTGTAAATGGTAAAGTTTTATTGTAATATCATCATATTATATATTAATGAGCTAGACAAACTTATAAAGTTGAAACTTGCAACCCAAGTTACTCATTGGCAACCGATGTTTTTAAATCAAACTAACCAATAACCCAACCCAATTAGTTAGTTTGGGTTGATTTTGACATTTTGACAAGTTAACTCAATTCACTTAATATCTGTTTTTATTCAGCAATTTTCACAATAAAGACACCTTTTAATAATATAGATTATTTATTTCAAATATTTTTTTGAGTAAATTACACTTTAGTACTATATGGTTTGGCTCTATTCCACTTTGGTGATGTGGTTTAAAAATGATATTTTGGTACCCTGTGATATTCTCTATTAACACTTTGGTACCCTGAGCTTTAATTCCGTCAGAAAACTAACAGAACTTGACATTTTTTGGGCTATTTTGTAATTTTAATGGACTTTGGGGGATAAAAGGCAATTTTAATGCAGAAAAAAGGCTGAAATTACAAAAATATCCAAAAATATATAAATATCTTTAAAATAGTCCTTAAAAACAAAAAAAACATCTAGAAATATAATTTCTTGAAAAAATGTACTTCATTGGATTCGTTGTGATGAGTAGATTCTAAATAAGTGATTTATTTTTGAAAATTTTATCTCTATCCGTTATTATTTCTTACTCAAAAGTGTTTTTATTTCTTATTATGACAATGTAATATAACACTATCAAGTTAGAAAAAATAATTGATAAAAATATAGTTTTAAAAAATAAATTGTATATCTAGAACCTACTCATCGCAATGAATCCAAGAAAATAAATTTTGTCAAGAAATTATATTTCTAGAATTTTGTAATTTTAAGGACTGATTTGAAGAGATTTAAATATTTCTGTGTGTTTTAGCAATTTCAGCCTTTTTTTCTTACATTACAATTTTCTTTTATCCCCAAAAGTTTGTTAAAATTACCAAATAGCCCCAAAAATTACAAGTTTCATTAGTTTTCTAATGGAATTAAAGCTCAAGGTACCAAAGTGTTAACAGATAATACCACAAGGTACCAGAATGTCAGTTTTTAAACCACAGTCCACAGAGTACCAAAGTGGAATAAGGCCAAACCACAAGGTACCAAAGTGTAATTTACCTTTTATAGACATACCATTGGGAATCAAAATGGGAAGAACAATTTCCCCCTTAAAGTGTTGGGAAATTTCCTTTTTAATACGCTTAAATAAGTTTTAATTTAATTTTAACTTGAAAACCAAATATATATCATAAATTAAGGGGCAATGAATGAAATACACTCGTAAGTGTCCAAGATCTCTTACTATAAAAAGTAATAGGAAGATGATGATGAGTTAATAATAGCTTAATTAGATCACATATAATTAATTACTTTCCTTTTCTTTATCTTTTGATGGAAGGCAAAGTGAGAGAATTCAAGCTTACCATAAAATTACTTTAAAAGGGATAATTTTGCTAAGCCATATATATCTGATTGGAATATTTAATCTCGGGATCTTTACATTTTAGCCAAACAAAAACGAAATGAATGATTATCTTCAAGAATCTTTGAATGGTAAGCCTCATATATTAGTCAAAAGAATTAGAACAAAAAAACCAAGATATCCCTAAACTGAGAATCCAAAATCCACCTTGAGTGGTCATTTATACATAGAAAAATAATAGAAAGCCTCCTTTCTATCTTTTATTCTTTCAAATAATATGTACGTCCTATATCTTTTGCACTTAATATTCAGTTTTAAATGTCACCAAATAGCTTTACGAAAAAAATGTCATCAAATAGACTTAAATACGATCTAAAGATGTCTTTTCTTGTGACATTAATTAAAGAAAATAAAATTTCCTTTTGAAATTGAAATTATGGTGCAAAAAAAATGTCATCAATTCGATCATATCTTGGCAGGTGAACTGCAAAATTATGATGAAATTGAAATTTTTAGTAGCGGCTAAATTGATTTATTTATTAGAGTAAATTAACAATTCGATTGCTGAAAGATTGTCGAATTGATAACTTGATTATTGAAAGATTGAAATACATAATTTAATATTTAAAAAATTTAAATGATATATTCTTCAGCCCTGAAAGAATTAAATGATATTGTTTGAAAATCTTTTAAAAATTAAATTGTGTATTTCAACTTTTCAAAAAGAGTAAATTCTCAATTTAGTAATCTTTTAAAAATTAAATTATTAATTAATTCTATTCATTACTACAATGGACGGGAAGAATCTTCTCATAAACGGACTATTTTAGTTGAAAAGCAAATTTTAAGAGAATAAATTGACAAACTTTGTACTTAGTAAATTAATGTACTTGGAGTTTTTTTTTTGGATTTTTTTTATAAAAAACTAACATATTAATTATGGTGGGAAAATCATGTGTAGCAGACAAAGATAAATGGTGAGTACTCAAATAAATTGGGAAGTCAAAAAGTTGGAATCCCATCCAGTGTGGAGGGAGACCACAAGTGGCATGCATCATTTTTGTTTAAAGATAACTCAAGTTTATTATTAGAGAGCGTTTGGTATACGGATTATTTTTTATTTCTGAGAATCATATTCTCAGGAATGTGATTCCTAGGATTAAGATTCCCAGGATTATAAGAATGTCTATTTGGATGAGTTAAAATAATCCTAGGATTATTTTGCAATATTCCCAGGAATGTTTCAATCTTGTGTTTGGTTCAACTTTGATATTCCTGGGAATGTTTAATACTATTACAAATATGCCCTTGAATTTTTATTCTCAACTAATAGTTTATCAAATGTAAAAATTCTTCAAAACAATTCATGAGAAAAATACTATATCATAAAAAAATAATTAGTGTTTGTAGAGAAAAATACTATATCATAAAAGTGGCAAACCTGATAAATTTCTTCGGCACTTCAAGGCAGGAGAGAGTTGTAGAATGATAAAAATGAAAAGTGACTAGGGTTTGTAGAGAAAGAATTAATTAGGAAAAATAAATTAGGGGTGATAAAGTCATTTTAATGGGAAAAAATAATCCCATGTCATGGGATTAGACTAATCCCACCCCCTAGGGTGTGATTAAAAATAGCTATTTTAGGAAATTATGTTATTCCTGGGAATACAATATTGCTACGACTAATTTTACAATCCATGTACCAAACGCGGGATTACTCTAGTCCGAAGCTCATAATCCCAGAATTATTTTTTCAATCCATGTACCAAACTCCTCCTTACTGTTAATATTTTTCATAGTTGAATGATTAAGCGAAAAAAAAAAAACTGAAAATAACAATTTTTCAAAAAATGACAAAAGTAAAAAACTCATAATGATGTTTTATTTTTTTAGTTTCTAAAGCATAATAATCCATTAACTTCTTTAGGATAGCCTTAGGACATTAGTTAGAAGGAGCTTTACTATTGTGTTCATTCTTGTAGTATATGTAATATATTTTATTAAAAATGCCAAAGTTTTAAATTGGTCCCTTATGTATGGAGTAGATTTCAAATTAACCCCTTATCTTTCATTTGTTTTAATCGATCATACATGTATCCATGATGTTTCAAATTGCTCCCAAATCTACTTTTGAGATGCGATTTGACTTAATTTGTTGGCGATCTTAACTAGACAGAGAAATATCTCTTCAAGAGTTAACATATAGGTTTGAACTCGTCGCATTTAGATTTGAAACGAGAGAGATATGACCAATTTTATTTATTTGACCACGAAACGAGTTACTCAATTATTTGACCTCATTTTTTGATTGTCTCAAAGTACTCATTAAAAGAAACTCGTAACTCTATATTCATTACATTTGAGCTTGAAATGAGAGATATATGACCCACATTCAATGTTTTCGAGACCAATTTGAAACATCATTGAAACATGTGGGACCAATCTAAAACAAATGAAAGATAAGAGATCAATTTGAATCTACCCCATATATAAGGGACCAATTTGATACTTTGGCCTAAAAATATTATTACTTTTGAGTATGTTGTGCCGTTGTGGTGCCAATATTTTAGAGTGAGGATAACATTTGTCATTAAAAAGAAATAAAAAAATATTTAACTACTTGACCTTTAAAATATGGGAAAGGTCAAGAATAAGTGGGAACTTCTTCCATCAATTCATCACTAAAGTTGATTAATCTTTAACAGATTCATCACTATGAGCGTGTAACGTATGCTATACTCACTTGCTTTTCTTTATTAATAAAAGATGAAATATGTTTATATTTATTAACACTTTTTGACTAAAGTACCTATAAATATATCGCCTCAATGATTGAATGAATTATATATATATATGTTAGATCAATAAAAAAAATTAAAGTGTAATTTTGGTCTCTTATCTAGTTGTAAATTAGTTCATTATTATTTTTTTCTTTTATTTTTGTAGTTCCACATCTTTGCAAAGTTTCACAGTTAGCCTCACTCTCATTTTTAGACTCACATATCCTTGGATTTCTTTTTATCCAAAATGGTCCCTTTTTATGCAAAACGACATCAATTTTCTATGTAAGAAAGAGAAAAATCATACCTTGCATCATCACAACTTCAACTCAGCAAGTTATGTAAGCATTTATGATGATAGGAAAATGGAAATTGACCTAGAACTAAAGGTAAAATCTTTTATAAAGATATGAGACTGA